>DF244649.1:0-24718 GCA_000507305.1 Breviolum minutum Mf 1.05b.01 | reverse complement strand
AAAAAAAAGTACACATGTGAAAAATTCCTCCTGAATTTTTCCGGGGCCTTTTTGGGAGCATCCAAAATTAGGGCACCAATTTTTTATGGTGCCCAATGTAGTCGAAGCTTAAAATGGGCATTCAAGGTCTTGAGCCAAAGACTGGCACAAAATGGCCTTGTTTAGGCCCATTTTTTTGTATCAATTTCGGTGAACTTGACGACATTGAAAAAGGGGGATGATCAAAAAGGCCCAAAAAACAAAACGGAGTTGTTTATGAACTTTTGGCAAGTTGAACTTGTAGTTGTTTTAAAATAATACACTTGAGATCCTTTGAGTTTAGAATGTAGAAGTGGGATTTAATCGAGTTTGTTAAATCCACTAAGAGTCGTTCATTAAACTTTCAGCCATGTTTTTTTTGACCGAAGGTTTACGGCCAAAAACCCCGTGCAATTCAACGGATCCACAGATCTGAGGCGATTTCGCTGTTTTTGGTCGTTTTTTTTGTTGGCCAATCATCACCTTTGATTAGTGCTCGAGCAATGCCAAGGGTTTAAAACCCTGATTTCGGCCAAACTCGGACCCGGAGAACAAACCCAACGGTCCGCGGATGAAAAGCTGTGAAGAGAATCCAATGGATTCGGGGGGGGCGATTTGGGGCACGCCAAGCTACCAAAAAACCCACAACCTTCATTTTTAGGGGTTATCACTTATAACCCATATTCTTGGGGTGTAAAACCTGGATCTTTCATGGGTTTGGGGTCCAAGGGTACCCTGTGATATTGGGCTAGCGATTTGGGTCACCAGGGATTCGATGTAGTTTCCTACTTCCTAAAAGGAGGAGCGGAACTTAGAACCCTTTCGTATCCTCAAAATTCACAGGGTAGCTAGGTTTCGATCTGCACATCTTAGCTATCACTGGGTGGTGGTTTCAATTTTTTTACGTTTACCTCTATTTGGGGAAGATGAACCCATTTTGACGAGCATATTTTTCAATGGGGTGGTTCAACCACCAACTAGTATCATGACTATTACACCCCAGAAGATTAACATGGAACATAATCATGGAGGTTTGGAAGATCATGTTCCAGGGTGTGGTGGCTGGTGAAACCTCAAAGCTTTTTGTCCTTTTCTGCTTGGGGGAGTCTGACAGGGAAGATTCGATTCCGACTTTTTTTGGAAACATTCAGTAAGACTGCACTAAGACGCGAAGATTTGTTTAAACAAAAAAACACCACCAAGTGAAAAACATCTAGTCCATACATATGGGATCTATTTTTGGGTTTTCTTGCATACGTGGCAAAAATATGCAAAAATGGTAGTGATCGTAACTTCTTGTAAGTTGGGGGATTATAACTTCTAACTTTGTAAGTTGGTTTATAAACCCATCTTGCAAACTAGTTACGAGCACCACCATGAGTATAGCAGGGATCTATATCCCAGATGCTCCATGTATGGATTTTTTTGCCTAGGCAAAAAATGGCCACAATCAAGGGGAAATGGCTTGGTAAATATTCCCATCCCATGGAGCATCTGGGTATGTGTAATGCCATACTTGGATGTCCCAGGAATTTAGTACATTGTTAGTAAACGGGTTCTAAACTACTTATTTATGGTATATATTGGGGTGAAATAACCCACTGATCCTAATCTTTTACTAACTTCCTGGGACGTCCAAGTAACCGCTACTGGTACAAACCATTTTTCCGTTTTCGGTTCCGGTGCTTCTTCCGTTTCGAAAACTCACTCAACCAGGACTTGGGACCAGCCTTGGTCTCGGTGACCTGGTGTGATGGTGATGCCTCGGAGGGGGCGACGGCGACGGTGCCCTTCCAACGGGTGCGAGGCGGGCCTCGGCCTCGGCCTCGGGGTTGAAGCCGGAGAAACCGGGCTACCTTGGAGGAGAGGAGAATCATCCTGTTTGATGGCAACCAGAAATCACGGTTATATACTGTAACCAGTTGAGGTTGAAGGTAATAACTTCTCCCATGCTGTTTATAAGGAATTTTCATGAATTTTATACATCCCAGGTGCTTTTTTTTCGGGATTTCAGGCATCAAAAGTCCCAGGAGCTTGGTGATATACGTGGTTCATTCAGGGGTTTTCTTGTTGTCCTCCCTAAAGGATCCTGTTGGATCTAGTTGTAAATGGCGGATGGAGCCGTTTACGCCCCCCTTAACTACAGTAACCGCAAAATCCGATCCTAAGGTAAAAAAAGCCGTCCTCCAAGGACAATTCTGCTTAGCTGAGCTTGTTGGGCACGGTGAAAAACGTGACATGTAAGGGTCCGGGGTCCCACAACCCTATCCTTAGGGGACTAACCATGGTTATTTATTAACCATGTATCCAAGTCCTGGGGATGATCCTCCATTTTAGGGGCGCTATAAGTTTATAGCTAACTCCATTTATAACTTGCTGATTTTTGGGGCAGCCCATGATTCTGTCAAAACCTCACCATGGCTCCCTGGAACCGCCCCCAAGATCCTCCAATGTACCCTATAGATTCCCTCGGATGATGATTACACCCCCGCGTCCAGGTCGCAGTCGCAAAGCGCCTTCGGAAGCTGCAGCGGAGGTGCAGCTGCAAGGTTTTTTTTTGCATAGGCAGACGAAGGCTGAAGTATGATCGAGTTTGGTCGGGAATCTTTTGTTACGGATTCTACCATGCTAAAGATGCTAATCTAATCTACCCCTCCGAGCAAACAATGATCTTGAATCTAAAATCTACCCCTCAAATTTTCTTTTGTTTGGTTTTTGGTTTGGTTGGTGATTTTTGTTACGGATTCTAATCATGGGTATAAATCACCATTTTTTCCATCATCATTTTGGGAGAATATTTTTTGGTTCACTTTTCCAACCACGGATGAACATTCAAATTTACCGATGCCGGATACCGGATACCGAACCTGAAGTTGCGGCTTTCATAACCGCAGGGTTCTAAGTTTTTCGGTGACGGATCGGGGATAAACACGCTGAGCTTATACCCTTGGAATCACAGCTTTCGCCATCCAAGAAAGGTTTCTGCGGCGAGCTTAGGGGTGAAACAAATTGCAAGAGGTGGAAAACCCCAAAAGGAAGGAAGTCGTACACTCGGGGTCATTAAATGGGACCCATATTGGAGGAATGAAACGTTGCAAATCTATGGTGATATTCCAGGGATTTGCCCTTCAAAATGCATTGTTTGGGTTGGTAATTTCATGACCACTGAGTGCACTCGGGCAAAGTAACAAATCGTTGGCCTGGAGGATCCTTCTCCGTAAAATTTCTAGGAGTTTCCGCTTTCCAGTAGTTTTAGGAGTTTAAGGTGTTTGGTGCAGTTTCCCAACGTTTTGCCGCATACATGACATCCGTGTCATGAACCTTGAGAATGCTGCCTTTTTCAACGGGCACCTCGTCTGCATTTTTGTTTGATGTTTTGGAAGTGGCGTTGATAAAGGCCAAGGCACTTTTTGATGCATGTGATGGAAACACACGCACCATGCCCTGAACGTGCTACCCGTGACACTCTCCCAATGAAGTCCTCATCACTCCATGTGGCAGCCGTCATTGGGCTGAGACTTATGGGACTGTCACAGTCCAAATATTCAAAAATTTCATGGTACATGTGCACCTTTGGGCGCAATTTGAACAGTTTTCTTTTTTCACCATGAGCCATCACAGCAAGTTGGCTATATCCAACCTTGGGAACCAGTAGTGGCTGGAAAGATTTTAGGGCCAAACAGATGGGTTGTACCACTTCCTGCATTAGACAACACCCTTACTACATCCCCCAATATTTTGCTGGCAAAAGACACATGTATCAAAGCCAGCCTGTCTAGCCTTGATACTTTCAGAGCGGGGGATAAAAATGCCGTGCCCATACATCACATCATACACCACGTTGGCTCGGCACATTGTGTACTTCATGATCTTCAAGATCTCGCTGTTACAGTCCTGAGGTATTCATGAAATTATCGTTTCATGTGTAAACATGTATTTTTTGTATATATGTGCACTACATGTAAGATGTCATATTGAAATCATATCAAAGATCATGGCACACCTAGAACTGAACAGTAGCCTGCTTGGCCGTGTTTTCTTTTCATACATATGTGTCTTGGTCAAGCATCAATCCTGCGTAAAACTGACTCAAGCCATCGGCAAACCACTCCCGTATCATGACCTTTGCCACCCAGACTTGTGGGGAAGTCATTGGTCCTTAGTTAGATGTTTTCCCCGGGGTTGAATTTGATGTTTTACTTATTAAGCAAATGAAAATCACACAGATCAAACAGCTTCCAGCTTGAAACTCAAAAATTGATTTGTAAAAGCCTAGGTTCGATGCCATGGAAAACTTTTTGGTGGTCCAATGATCACACGCTGTGAATCTTTTGGTTTCATGGCAGTACTCCCGAAAAGCTGAGTAGGCATAGCTCAATTTCTCTTCAAAAGATTGTCGCTGTCTCCCATCCCCAAAGAAACCAAGATGGCATAGCCATACGATGATACTAGCTGCCATGTCCACCCCAAATCCAAGATGAAACGTATGTACTA
Organism: Breviolum minutum Mf 1.05b.01; assembly: GCA_000507305.1. Taxonomy (NCBI): domain Eukaryota; class Dinophyceae; order Suessiales; family Symbiodiniaceae; genus Breviolum; species Breviolum minutum. Next base: position 20,206 of record DF244649.1, on the reverse strand, counting down.
TATCAGGTTTGATTCGTTCGGGTGAAGTCCCACCAGGAATTATGTGAAAAGGTGATCCTCCAGCCTTAAAAGGACTAGGACCAGGCCGGTTTGCAGGCAATCTCCAAGGTGCTTCAGAATCAAACCTCCACCACTCCTGCAGAAAGGGGATGTAAGTCTTGGAGTGAGGATATTGTTGTATTGCAAAGGACACTATCTCACCCCAAAGGTCTCCTGGCCATGACATAAATGGCAAACTCTGACATTGCTGAATCCCGTCGATAAGCAACATGCCTAGGACATTTGCTAAAAGAAGTAACTCCACGTGCAGAGTGTGTTCTTATGGGCAACAGTTTGGCCAAGGTACTTTTCGTAAATATGGCCAATCTCCTTTGGTGGCAATCCAGATGAAGCGCAGCTTCTTGCCACCCACCTGGAGTTTGTTGGTTGGGATGTGAGGTAAAGAAGGTTGGAACTCAGACACAAACATGACTATAGTAGCACATGTTACAGCCTACCTCCACCCCATCATAGAAGAGGGATCGTAGTTGTTTTGCCCACTCTGAGTTTAGATCATGTAGGGTTTGTTCACCATTGAAGAGTCTGGAGGATATGCAGGTAAACAACAGCCGCGAAGTGAATGAGTGCCTTAGTTCCCATAAATAATTTGCAGCATGCATGGATTTCTTTCCTGGAATGGGTGCTTCAAAAGAAAAACATCAAGCTGCCTCAAACAGAAACCAAGTTACCCGGAAGTATTTGTAGTGTAAGGGCCCAAATGTGATATGACAAATTGCCAACTCTCAACCATAAAAGCCTGGGATCTAAGTCCTCTTCCTTCGTCACCGTGTAGCATTATGGGTACCGAAGAAGAAAGACTGGCCTGATCTAGCTCATGAAATACTGGATGGGACCCATCGATTTTTTTATATTGATCCCAAAACCATGAGAAGAGCGGCTTCCAAAGGTGTTCTTCTTCAAAACGGAAACCTGCAAACATGATTTCGGGGTAGGACTCAGCTATGATGGAAATCCAGCTTCTCATTGATAAAGTGGGCCAGTACACACTCTCCACCTTAACTTTGGGCTTTCTGATTTGAACTGTAGTGGGTACCAAAGTGATTTCCACCGGCACTGTCACACCCGCTTTGTGAATGCATCGCCGAAGGTTGCGATCAACATTGGACTTGCTATTTCCTGTTGAAGCAATGCGAAGCAGTAGGGCCCCAGCTCCTCAGCTTACATGTAGACTTAAGAGGTATATGTAGTGGGGATGTGCATAATCTCATAATTCTCCGAGTTTCTTCCAGAGGATCTACGCCGTCCCAAAGACATCCCAGCAACCCGTGCAGTTCGTACGGCAGACACTGCCTCAGTCGGGGTAAGACATATAGATATCCATGGATCATTCTTAAAATAACCGAAGACGAGAAACCCCCGAGAAGTAATCGTTGAGGATTTCCATAGCGTTTTCTTCATCTTGTTGCAACTCATCTTTCAGGGCTGGATCTCCTAGAAGGAAAACATTCAACCCATGGTCTAGGACTTAAGGTCCCAATACGTGAACAACATGTTTCCTGGACACATGACCCCACATAACCAAACCAGTGTCCTCCAACCATTTGGGTGAAGTGTGCACGCACATAATCACCTGGCTTGTGAGCTGATGGGTATCCTATTAAATTGTATATTGGGTTTTTCAGCTACTGCAGCGGGACCGCAGGCTGCCTGTTTTCCATCTTTTGTCGAACCCAGGAGTGAAAGATCAAATAGAGCATAGTTAGCCCAAGGTGCTAGCGTCACAAAACACTAAAGCACACTTCTATGGCTATACCATGTGCCACGCCAAAATTTGCGACAAATGTTCAATGTCACATATTTTCCTAGGACTCTTGCTTCTTACCCTTCCTAGTCTTTTTTTTTGGAGGCTCAGGTGTAGGCTTTGCCTTTGCCCCGGGACCCTTGGATCCTGTAGCATTTCCACCGTCCCCACTTTCAGCAACCACTGTCTTACGTTTGTTGGGTTGACTACCGGACTCAGGCTTGCTCTTGGCGGCTACAGCTTTGGCTTTGGGTGCAGCCTTCGGATTCACAATCTTCAGTGCCCTGCAAAGATGGGATGGGAATGATGGGAAATAATGGGAATGATGTTTCATTAAAAAATCTATATATATATATATATATATGNGTTTCATTAAAAAATCTATATATATATATATATATATGCAGGTTTGTTTAGAATTGAAAGATACAAACATAACTACTTGGCCTGGCTCTGCTCATGATATTGTTCACGCGAACATCGGACTTGGTGCATCTTATGTAAACCTCTCGAAGCTTCTTTTTGCTTTCCTCCTAAGATATCTTCTGCGGAAGGACTTCAGCGGATGTCTAAGTGTAAGAGTAAATCACATGTGTTTTTGCTGCCATGAATGGACACAATGCCAAGGTTCAGAAGGGGCTTCCAAGGAACAATTGTCCTCCTGAAACTTCAGCAATTCATCGTACACAGTCTTGTAGGCATCACGCTGGGTCTGCATTTGCTTCACCATCCTTTGGGCAGTAATGTTGAGAGTAGCACTGTAAACAGGGGTTCGGTTTTCAGTAGCATATAAAACTAAACTATAAAGCTTGAACAGCACCCCAAAAATATCGCAACCAAAGATCTCATCAGCTCGTGGCGTTCCAGACTTAGAGATTTTCTCCTGTCATTTCGGTGGGATCAGTATATACATATATGATGAATTCAGTATGGAAAGGTCGTGTCCTGAAGCTCATCCACTTTGTCCAACTTTTTGCCCATTTGATCAATGTAGGAAGTCATGCAGCCTAGGGAACTTTGAGTTTGCATGAACAAGATTATGAGTGAATAGTGCCATCATACACTGTCGCACACTAACAATACCCAAGAAACTGAAGGGATCTTGATTTTGTTGAACCATTGGGAGGGTTTGCACCTTTGCATGTTTAGCGCTCTGAGCCGCAGCGAGGTTGGTTCCACTCACTGCACCTTGCCTGGGATCAAGAGAGGTGAAAAGTATTTTGAGGGGTGGTCATAGTCAACTATAATTTCAAAGTACCATCTACTCAACAGTACTTTGGTAGTGAACATTTATCCTTATTCAAATGGCCATTTAAATATGTTCACGCTAAAGATGATAAAGCAGCCTAGATACATAATGGTGGCTTGCTCCGACATGTCGCTAAAGTCGAAAAGGGATCCGGTGGGATCTTCAACTTCCATGGTTCCACTCCCTTCACCCTCCCTTTTTTTGGTGTTGGTGTAAGAGAAACTGCTTTCAGTGGGGACCCTGAATTCATCCTCACCATGAACCTCATTTGTTCTTTGAAGGCCACGGCTTACAGCCCATTCCTTCGCGTTTTTTATCATCGGCCTTAGCCATGCAAAAAGGGAGGATTCCAAAATTTGATATTTAAGCTTAACATAAATAGATTCAATTGGGTCTTTGATTGTCAACCAAGTGGTAAGCTTAGGACTCTGTCCAACCCAATGCCTGCAGACTGATGGTTGTATGCCAACCCCCAAGGGTCTTGTTGGTTTCCTCCTCAGAGACCAACATCTTGACCTTCAGCTCCATCGCCTCGAAAGAGCCCGTCTGCCTCAGGATCTCCGCCAGCTTGTTGCCTGGGATTTCAAGCGCTGAAAAAGGCATCGTGGCACAACAAGTGGGCTGTTGGCATGATTTTATATGCAACATATGGGGCTGCATTTGAAACTAGATACGTTTGTCCTTGTCATTGAACATTGCCAAAGCTTCTTTGGAGGCTGTTGAGGACCCTGTCTTCTCAGTAAAGTATCGTTTCATCCTCGGTGGGGCCAATGTTTTTTGGACCCTAATTAACTTCACATTTGCAAAAGAAAGATGCTTCCATGGAAAGAATCTAAGTACATAATCGAGAAACTTCCAGTACATACCACCTTCATAGATGGACGGCGGTTTCTTTTTGGAAGGTGCATGGGTATCAGGTGGGGTCTCTTCCGCTGGCTGATCCTCCTCTTCTCCCCCACGTGGTTGTGATGGTGGAATAGTCTCTTCAGGAATCCCAGGAATCTCAGGAATCTCATCTTGTTCTGGTCTATCTACCTTTTCTAGTTTTGGTTCTTCAGTGGGAGGTGAGTTCTCTGGAAAGCGATTTCCAGCATTGGCGTAACCGTTACCAAGACCCTCAGGGGTGAACCCGGTCACCCCATCCATTTCACTTGTCTTGGACCCGGGATGTCCCTTTCTTTGGTATAGGGCCCTTCTGACCTCTGCATCTGGACTGACAAAATCGCCAGAATTGGGCTTGGGGAGGCCAGCTACAAATGGTGCACCATTTGCCATCATGGGCACTTGGAATAGATCACCTAAGATGATGATACAATACACATGTAATTGATGTATGACAAAATCGATTGAAGACCTTTGAAAACCTAGATGATATGTTCATATATCATTCACACCTTTGTAGTCTAAACCAAGTCACTGGCCCCCTGGCCAGGTGAACCCCCAGTCCCCTGACCAAGTTCCTTTTGAAGATCAGAAACTTGTTTCATCGCCACCTCAAATAGACATGTATATGGGAATTGGAAGTTCTGTAAAAGCTACAAATCGGTGGAATTCTCATATATCACAGAATGTGGCAGTGATATTTATGGCGCCAGTAAAGGGATCTTTCCAAAAGGTCTTGTTCAAAGTTCATGGGACCTCTGGAGATATATGATTTATTCCATGGGTACCCTGGCAATTTTCTTGGGGGTCTGTTAGTAAGGTCCCGGGAACTGATGATCAAGTAGTAAGTGATCGGAATGATCAAACGATGTGCATTATATATGATATGATCATGATATGATATAGAACAAGAACTTTCATTAAACAGTAACTACGGACTTTCCTCGCCCCACACTAAACTCACTCATGTCCACAGCGCCGTGTCCACCCAAGGCACTTCGATCTGTTTGTTGATGTCCTCTTCAGTGGCATCTGAAGTCAAGGACGCCATTTGTTCAGCCAACCTCAACCCTTCAGAAAGTGTGGCCTTTGAAGTTACCAAACTTGTTTCCGACATGAAGGGTCAAAAGTGCAAGCTAGGCTAAAATACGAAAACCCTAGAGCCCAAGACAGCATATGCCAGAAACTTAAGAGGGAAACTCTCATGCAGCAAAATTTCACATATGTACATTTAGCTCAAAGTTTTTTTGCGGCAAATTTGTTCTGAAGTCACGCTTCATGGGTCACACAGCACATCCAGAAAAAACAGAAATACGTCTTTTCTGGATTTGCGGGTTTTTGCGGGTATTTGCGGGAGTTTTGCGGGTTTTTTGCGGGTTTTTTGCGGGTAATTTAGGTAGTTTTTTTTTTGATTTTAGATGATCTGGATGTGCCATGTGCAATATTCTAGGATGTGTGCCTCTGAGAGCAAATTGCGTCGCAGTAGACGCTTCCATAATTAAGGATCAGCCCAATGAGCCCAAATCAGAATTGATCATCACCTCAGCCCCAGAATTAGAAAGACTTTCAAACTTTCAAGTTGGAGGAAGGCAGGGTAAGAGGCCAGAATCCCAACCATGTCCTTATCAAACCCAGGCACTCTACTCCGCGGATACTAATCCAAATGGATCAGACTCATCTACCTTGCCAAGGGCGAGAATCAAAAACCCTAGTCCCCAGTTTTGGTACTGCAGGTTCAGTTCGCGAAGTATCAATTAAAAAGGATATCCCTAAACACAAGCCTAGGCACTTTCTTTAAGTCAGCCGTGAACCTGGCCATAGTCTCCCACCACTCTTTGGGAACTGCCAAACGTTTGTTGGTCCATAAGTAGAAGTAGCATTCAATCAATTTGGCGTCGCCCCATGTATCATTTAATGGGAGAGAATTGAACAAGTCCATCTCCGAGTGGTAGTTCTTGAGGTCATACTTCTGCCGCAAGCAAGGTTCTGGGGTTTCAAGGATTTTGTTTTCCTTCCAAAGTCGCAGAAGAGCCTTTCCCAGACCTTTTGGGTATTCCCTTAGCTAGCCAGTTGTGAGTGTTTACACCACATATCATATCGATCAACGATTTTTATGGTTCCTGTAAAAGATGGTAGGGAACACAGTACATGTATACCACCCATTGGCATTCTAGTAATACTTTCGGGCCTTTACGGGAACCAGGAAAATCGTGATTACAACCGATCAACAGTAAAAAGGCTGCCAGCCAAACTTAGCTCTTGACTGGGTATCTTTCAAAGATGTTGAGCCGCAGAATCCCCATGTGCCATCCTTCTTTTGGTTTGCCTAAGATGCCACATATATAATATATGATCGGATTAATTGTGATATAGCATATATCAACCAAAGCCTAAGCATCCTGCGGGTTGTTTGAACCTTGCACTTTTTGTCTTTGACACTTTTCTTCAACGGGCCCTTGTCCTGGGCAACGGCAACCCATGTTCGGAGCCAAAACGAAGAGGGGGAAAAACGATCAAATAATTAATTATATTTTACTAGCTGAGGTAAGGGCTAGGTTTGCAACCACAATCTTTCTGATGCTCCATACCGTGGTTCGTTTTGGAGATTTGGCCCCGAAATGCATCATCCAAAAGCTGTTTCGATAGACCTTAGAGGGAGGTAAGGCAACTATAGTTTGCAGAAGCTCCAAATGAAAAGCACAATTCACCAGCGCTAGTATTAATTGAACTTAAGGTACCAATGCCACACGGTTGCACAACCATGAAAATCTTGGGTGGTTCGGGAACACGTCATCAGATCCCGCTGGCTGTTCACAAAGAAAAACTGCGTGGACCGCCAAGCTGACTAGCATGATAAGCGTCACCCTGCGGGAACACTGGCACATATGCGTTTGCACTATAGTATCAAATCGCTATTTATATCTAGCTTTCATACGCAAGATATTTAATGAGCATGTTACAGAACTTTCACCCCTACCTTGACATCATCAAATTTCCGATGGCCACGAAATCAGCAGCTAAATTTCCAAAAACATTCACACAGGTTCTCCAAGAGGTACCACGAGAAATCCTTGTCCACGATGAGCACACTGGAGCTAGTAGATGCAAAGCTCCAGGTGAACTTTGCAAAGCAAGTAGCAGAGCAAGCCTGGGATAGCCAAGAGTGGTTTTGGGGCTGTTAGATTTTTACACAAGCTAGGAAGCTAAAGTACATAATACTCGAGGTCTATTTAAAACACGTTCCATATGAATTCAGATTTCCAAGCGGGTTGTTTGAAAGGACTTCCAAATTTCTTTGCATGATATATGAAAACTGCTGCAGTAAAATGCAAGGGACGTAAAACCAGCTGAGGAGTTCATGTCCATGCTTTTAGAGTTCTTCAGTTCGAAAGAGGCCACATTGTGATGGGAATCCTTCTTGAACATGCTAGACACATTGCCCTTCCCGCTGAAGTATTCAACCATGGTGAACTTCATGTCGTTGATGTTAACGCCTTCCGTCCAACTAAGAAGCAGGATGATCCCCAGTAGAACCTGAACCAGAATCATTCAATAGTTGACACACTTGCCGTGCATATTAAGATCACTTTCATACATCAACCAAGGCCAGAACTTTGGGGGCCCCTAACTGGGCTAGGTTGAAGATCACGCTTTCTTTCCTCAACACACCCATGGCTGCAATCCGCTAGGAGCTCCAATGATCCAGAACTTGCTGCAAAGGATGGCAAGTTGTTGAAGGAGCTGAGGGGTTTGATTGGCACTGTTGCCACGAGTCAAAATAAAAAATCAATTGTATATATAATGATGGTGTCCCAACTAGGCGGTCCAACACTTCGTTTGTTAAACGTTTCAACATTCAAGACCTCCGGAACAACTAGCTGGGTGCACTTGATGATGCTGCTCTGGTGGCAAAGCGCTCAAAGGAGTTCATCAGAACCTGCGCTGGGGCAACGGTTGTAGCCATTTCCAATCCCCAATATATGTTATATATAGATATGCATCTGTGCAAATAAGATTCAAAGAGCAATAGGTCTGCTAGCAGTTCCTCTATTTCTCCATCTCACCAGGTTTTCAAGTCTAGCTCACATCCCCAACCCCACTATGGTACTCAATGCTTGTCAGCCATTCCGTGTTGATCTCAAAACACAGCCCAGCTGTGGACAAGCCAAGGAATGCTAGCTAAGTCCCGGTGTTTTCACCATGATTGGCCGTGAAGTGGCCCCCCAAATCAGATATATCTAAGACTCATCACTTCGTCTCAGCATATGCCTTAGATCTTATGATTGATTTTACAAAAACAAAAACAAGAAAGCAAATCGAAACAGATTGAAACAGTGGTGTTGGCCCAAATGTGAGGTGAACACAATTTGAAAACTTCAAATCGATCACTAAATCTAGCTAGAGTACATTCCTTGCAGCTGCGCGTTTCACATCCTCATTCCCTTCAGTTGCTTTGTATGCTGCATGGTATGCTGCTGATTTTCGGCTCAATGCTTTCTTTTTCTCTGCTTTTGCCACCTCCTCCTTTTTGGGTTTAGTCTCAGCCTTACTAGCCTTCTTATCCTTCTTGTCCTTTGCACGCTTCTTACTATTCTCCTTCTCGATTGCCTCCTTCTCCTTTGCCTCCGCCTCCAACTTCCTATCCCTCAAGTAATTGCGAGTCCTTATGGATGGTCTCTCATGACTCTCATGTGTTGCCTGTGTTTGTGCAGTATCTACTTTGGACGAATTGCGAGGCTTCTTCCTTTTAGGAACATCCTCAGGAACTGCTCCCTCGTCCTTTTCAACAACTGCTGTCTTACTACTAGAGCTCTTTGCCTTTTTCTTCGGGCATTCCTGTTCCTCCTTGCCATTTTTCTTAGTGCCTGATCTGCCTCTCTTGGATTGCTTGGGTTCAGCTTTCTTTGGATCAACAGGTTCTTTAACCTTTGGCTTGCGACCTCGTGGTTTGGGTGGACACTGCTCATTTGGGCTGATGCTTGGTGCCTGTCCAAACGTCGCTGGGATGGGAGGTTGCTCATTCTCTAATTTGGCGGTTTCTTCGGTGATTGCTGCCTTTTCAGATCGACGCTTCAGCTCAGGTTTGTTCTGCCAAGATGTGTTGTCCACCTGCAGCTGTTCATTTGTTTTTGTTGCTCCTTCCTTTGTTTTCGTTTCCTCTGTGGAACCTACTTCACCCTGAACATCTAGAATTGGCTTCGTTTCTTGATGCTCCTGGTGACTAAAGTATGCCTCTTTAGCCTCTTCTGCATCATGTTTTGCTGCTTCAAGATCACACCTGTCAGCTTCCTCCCAAGTTGACCCAATCTCAGTTGGGGCAGGTTCTGGTGCAATGACCTGCGTTTCTGTTTGATCAGTACCTGAGTGGAGCTGGGAGATATAGGAAGGTAAGCTGGGAGATATAGGAAGGTATAAATATCTAGGGAGGTGGAAATTCAAAAGAATATAAGCTCGACTGAATCATATAAAAGATATAAAAAATTAGTTCAATCTGGGGACAAGGTGTGGTTGAAGTGCTGCGAATCTTCATCAACTCTTGACAGTATCGGAGGTGAGCAAGGGTCTTACATGCTTCCTGAAGCCTCCTTAGCTTCTCCAACTTTTCCAATTTTGCTGCCTTGACTCTTTCATCGGTGACCTTCTCTGGTGTTGGAACCAAGTGCTGGGTACCTAGCCGGTGCTTGCTTATTATAATATATATTACCCCCAGTTAGAAGATTGAAACCCACCATTCCCATCCACATACACCTGACCTCTCGGTGGAGGAGTCTCCAGCTCTTCATCGTCCTTCTTCTCCGTGGGGCGAGTCTCAGCTTTGGAGCGAGTCTCGGCTTTGTCAGCCTCGGTTTGGAGATGCATGGACTAAGAGATATAAAGAGATTGGAGGTGAGAGGAGATATATATACATATTAATGTTCGACATGTTTAGTCATGCTGTTAGACTTAAGAAGCCAGGGAACTTCAGAAGGTAAGACCGTGTTGCCATTATCTGGAGTGATCTCACTTGGAATGGGAACTGGTTCGGTGGGCTGTGGTACACCATCACGGACAGGTTCGGCCTCTTCAGTCAAGCCTAAGATATGGCAAATTAAGAACATCGAGGGCTTACATAGTGCAAGAACAGATGATATAAACATATACTTGAAGCATCGATGCAAATTAGAAACATGGATCATCATCGGAAATTTCTTCAGATTCACAAGCTTCTTCTGTGAGGTCATCACCATCATCAGCGTTAGGCTCATTATGCTCATTCTCATCTAAAGTTTCCATTGAAGATGGCCCGTACATTGATAAGTCAACACCAGTTCCAGACATAACCCTACGGAGACCAAGTTCACGAGGAAGATGTGCCCGTCTGAGTATGTCGTTGTACATGGACATGCAGCGACGCAAATACCAGGCTTGCATGTGGACCTGACCACCTTAGATCTATGCAATTATAGTCAATTATCCGTACTAGTTGTGAAAACATATGATCCATATGGCATAGCACATGTGCACATCTATATATTTGCAACCCTGGCACAGTCAACTGGTACCTGCATGTATTTATACATCGAAAGAAGTTGCATGTAGATCACGGGAACTGCCACCCTTGACCCCAAATGGTTGATCGCATGGATCAAGACTCGCTCGTTCTGAACCAAGCCATCGCGGGTCACGATGCTGCCGAGGACGGTAACCTGGGATTGAGACCATTGTCATGCTTTGAGGATGCATGGATGCGCTTGAAAGGGGCTGTGTTTGCTGAACATTGGGACACTTATAACATGTAGACTATAGCATTTTCTCTATTATAAGCTATCCTTTCAAGATGTCGATATATATATATATATATATATTATATGTATCGATGCAATTATCTAATCGATCAAGTGTATCCAAGGGGCAGCTTCCAACTTCCTAGCTTTGATTCTCACAACTTCATCTTGTTCCCATTCCCGAGCTAAATCGGTTGTCATCCGGAGTAGTCTACGGATTCTACGCAGAGACAAGTGAACTGAACCCCCTAAGTGTTGAGCCGTCTAAAAAGTGCAGGGTCCACAAAACATACTTATAGCACAAAACAATCACAGCTTTCCAATCTTTTCAAAAAGAGCTGAAACACACAATCATCCCACCACACAGAAGCCAATTCATCTCGGGCAGGTGCGGGGCGGTGGCACCTATACCAGGGATAGCCGATAGTCTTGTAGCTCATGAAGTCCAATCATGAACCTTAAAGGCAAACTTACAGCAAGTATGTTGCCATGCGCGGTGGTGGTGGGGGTGGTGGTGGTGTGGTACTTGTTGGTACGTGATGGGATGTTGATGGTGGTCCGTAATTGGAAAGAATGTCCCGGGGGTTGTTTTTCGTGGCAACTCCTAAAAAATGCAGCCTGGAAACCAAAGCAAGCAGGCATAGCGAGCAATGGAGCCATGTAGCCAGTCCTAAGATGAGTCATGTAGCTTGTAAGGTCTTGGCCATAATGGGCTTGAGATAGGGGAATCCTAAAAACTGATAAAGTTTTCATAGCATGATGTACTGGACATTCAATAGACCCTTAAAGCAGGAAATGTACCACATGTATGGTTCAAAGGTTTTTCAGACATATGCTTTGTTTTAAGGTTTGTTCATGCCAACTCTTCTCCCCAAACTTTTTCCACTTAAACATTCATCCAAGACTCGGATGCAAGTCCCGCTGCTGTTTGACAACAGCGATCTCTGAGCTGCAAAGCTAAGGAATGTGCGAGCTTGGCGAATTCATCCACCATGCACTTGACATACATCACAACATCTTACACATAGCAGCCCATACCTTAAATTTGTATTTGGGCCTAATAAGTGGTAGTTTAAGGAGTTTAAGGAGTTTGGTGGCCACATCCAGGAGTTTTGCGGGAAAAACCATCAAACTCCGAAGTCCCCGAAAAATTTCCAGGATTTGGAAGGTCCAGGGGCTGGAAAATCCACCATTTTGGATGGTATTTCTCAGGAAAGATGCGGGTTTTCCATGGCGAGTGTTCGTTTACCGGAGGGTAGGTATATCGTCTTCCAACCCATGCATTTTTAGGGGTGATGTTTGTTAAGCTTCCGGGAGTGCATCGTGGTGGTTCAAGTCGTGACCTCTTGATTCCTTAGTTGGAGGTCACTTAACCTTTGCGTTGCTCACGGATCACCTTCCCATAAAAGGTCACCAGAAGAATTTGCCAGGATTTGAACATTTCATTGTTGTGCTCAATGTTATAGGGAAGAGGAAGGTTGTAATTTATAGATGTTAGATGTCAATAATGTTCCTGGAAAATCCCTCTCAACCACTTCTTTCGTTCAACAATTTCGAGGACAACAAAAAACCAAGGTGAGCAATGAGACAAGGACCCCTGGTTGTTTAAGGTTTATATAGGGGATGAATAACTACCATGGAAACCCAAAACCTTCATGTTTAGAGGTTATAGCCCATATTTTGGGGTGTAAACCTTCATTTTTCATGGTTTTGGGGTCCAAGGGTACTCAATTTATATGGGAGGATCCCTATTAACCAACCAGCTATTTCATGGAATCCGTATCCCGGTCCGGCACCCCGCTTTTTTTTTGTGACCATGGCCCAGGTGTCCAAGATGAGCGATTCATCCAACGTTATCCAAGTTGGATGAACGTTGTCCGACAGAAATCCATCGCTTCCCTGGAAAAAAGCAGGTTTGGGAGCTATCCTTCTGGTCAAATCATACTGGGTGGTGGTTTCAGATATTTTTATTTTCACCCCTATGGGTGGGGAAGATTCCCATTTTGAATCATTTTGACTAATATTTTTCAAATGGGTTGAAACCACCAACTAGGTTTGGGAGCAAATTGCAACATCACACAACCGATTTTTTCCCCAAAAGGTAGCGTTTGGGAAGGGCAAATGGCACCCCTTTTTTTTGAGGAAAAAACCAGGTGGCTGAACCCCGACTTCCGGTTGTTTTTTCGATATCCCTGGAGGTCATTCCAAAAGATAGATGTCAAAGAAGCAGGGTTTGCTAAAATGTATTTATATGTTCCTCTTTTTGGGGGCTTTGAAACATCACCTGTTTTTGTGATGTTTGAGGGGACATATAACATAACAACCCCCCCAGAAGTGTTGATGAACTAAATTTGTACCAAAAGAATATAGTCTTTTCGGTTCAAAAAACAAGTTATAAGCACTGGCGGAATAGTCCACCTAAAGTTGAGGCTACTCCTTTTTGGCAAATCTACATCATTTGATGCGACACTGTTGATGATGCATGTGATGAGTTGGAACTACTGTTGATTTTAAGAAATCCTGCACCACCTGCAGATGTACAAAAAAAACATGTAAATGATGGGAAAAAACTACCAACCTCAACTGGGTTTGCAGGATTCTTTCCATCAACAGTATTTGATATTGATATATACAGTCGTACCCTGGGAATCCAAGACCAAACAAAGGCAGAATGGTCTTTGGGATAATGATTCGTAGGGGATTCCTGATTCTACTATATAAGTTGACACAACTTGGTCGACTTGGACTTGTGGGGTATGTAAACTAGGTGGTGGTTTCAAAGATTTTTTATTTTCACCCCTATTTGGGGAAGATGAACCCATTTTGACGAGCATATTTTTCAAATGGGTTGGTTCAACCACTAACTAGTAAACTTTTTTGATATGTACTCCCTGGAAGTTGAACATAGGCCTTTGAATATTTGCCATCCCAAAATGAAAGGATTGTCTTTGCTATATATAGTATGATTTTTCACCTAAGCCAGCTGTCCATTCCACTTCGGTGTGTTGTGTGTGTGGCTGTACTGTACCCCCCGAAATTTAACATATAGATACCAAAAATGGATGGTTTTTTTTACAATGTATCTCTCTTTCAGAATATGGCTATTTTGGGTATATCCATGTGAGTTTTCGGGGGTATATCTTTTATATCTTTTTGTTGCCAATCGAGGGCTCACAACTTTACATTTGTCGACAAAAATGACCCCACGTTTTAGCTGGTTTTGAATTGAATGTGTAGAATATTACCCAGTCAGTTGAGCGGTGGCCAAGAAAAACCCATGTTACATAAGGATTATAGTTAGCCATTTCGAAGGATCCTGTTTTTGAACCAATCTGCGTCATGGAATGTCAAAAGATGTTTTAAAAGGGTGTGTTTCCGTTGTTCCTCTTCCCGAAACAAGTGTTCGGACCACTTTGTTCGGACCACTTTGTTATTTATTAATTTTTCAATTTGGGATCTATCCCCATGGATTTCTTTTTTTTTTATCATTTTTTAGGTTCTTTAGGATCCCAACCTAAACCTTCATTTGCCCAAGATTGCATCCTGGGTTGGGTTGGGGGATGGATCCAATACAAAAAACACACAAAAACAACAAACAACCCACCAGGCACACAGCCTTTCGGATGGAACCCCGATTTTTCTGGAATTTTTTGGCTTCAGCTTGACACCGTAATTTGGGGGGGTTGGGCCCGAAGCGGCCGGCCAACGGCCCCCACCGGCGCTTGAATGCTGGAGAATCTTGGGCTGTGCAACTGTGTCCATCCATTTTTTTTGGGTGGGGAAAAGTACCCTGTGATACTGTTGATGGCTGAAATCCGGCTAACCAGTTGAGGTGAAGGTAGTTTTTTATCCCATTTTTTTAAGAAGGTTTTATACATCCAAGGTGGTGCAGGATTTCAGCCATCAACAGTATGAATCTATGAATCAAGGACGGATATACCCCTGAGAGTGATACCCATGGTATTTAGCTGGTGTTCAACCTCGGGAGCCTTGGGGATTCAACGATAGGGCCGATCGGCTATACGTGGTGGCAACTCAAATACTATATGTTTTTAATCTTCACCCCGATTTGGTTGGGGAAGATGATCTACCCTCCCTGAAACTAACATAGCACCTGAAAATGACCCCCTGGAAAAGGAGATTCCTATTGGAAACCATCATTTTCAGGTTCCATGTTAAATTTCGGGGGAGTAAACGTTGCCCATATTTTTCAGATGGGTTGGTTGAAACGTAGCCGTTCAACCACCAACCAGCCCAGCTGTGTGATATGAAGAACGGGGAAGCGATTAATATCCATGTGGAGCGAGCCGAACAACCCATGTACGAATCCTCCAAAATTCATCAGGGGTAGAAACCCACTATGGGATCCTATATGGATGTTTCCAAAAATAGGGATACCCCAAAATGGATGGTTTATAATGGAAAACCCTTATTAAGATGGATGATTTGGGGGGAAAACCCACTATTTTTGGAAACACTCATATGGGAACTGGTAAATATTCACCTACATTTATACCATCAAAATCAATCAACCAAATGTATAGGTTTAAATATTCCAGTCCTATGGATCCTATGGGAAAAAGTGTGTTTTTCATGTTGTTGCAGCTGGATACTTTCCAAAATGATTTTTTTGTGCCATGTAGGTATTTAGGCAACATTTACCAAACCATTTCCCTACCTTCATGTGGATGATGTTTATATATTTTTTTCAAAAACCCTTCATGTAGGTACACTCTATTGAGAGTAGATGGCTAGCCACTCGGCGATTTGTTAGTAAGGAGCCACGATAAACCAAGACATGGGAGTGAGTAGCCATCTATTTTGCAGGTGGTATGCATAATCGATATTACTGTAGGTGGTTCAATTCATGACATGTTTTTTTTGTAAATCCCCCTACGACTTGGAGGTCACGGCAGCAAAGAACAGCGGATCAAGCACGCACTAGACGACTTCCTAGGCAGTTTGCAGTTTGCCAGGTCCAACTTGGCAATCAAGATCTCAGATTCAGAAGCACAGCGATCCAAAAGCTTCCTGATTAGTCTCTTCTTAGAACTCGCCTGGACTTCAAGCGTGGCCATCAGTGGAAAAATGTTCAAGACATACTCACAGTTTCGAGATGAAACGCAACGTGTCTTTTACTTAGCACATCAGCGATCGCAAGTCGGTCAGAAGGAATACGACCCCCTGCAACTAGCGAAAGACTTGATGTCTTTTGCTGTGAATCTTGGGGTTTTCATGAAGCCATGTGAGGTTTTGACAGAATCATGGGCCCAAAAACAGCAAGTTATAAAATGGAGTCATAACTTATAACCCCTGAAATGGAGGATTATAACATACCTGGAACCCAAATGGGGCCCCGGCTGTTTTTTGGTTGGAATTTCGGCCTTGTTTTCGGGGGCTTGACCTGCAAGAAGGGTCCACCTTAGAGGATCCAAAGCGTTCTTAGAGAGGATCCAAATCGAGTGACATGGGGCCCCTATAAATGCGGGAAAATGATTGGGTAGCTGGGGTGATTTCACCCTTAGAAGTGGAGTAAAAACGCCCGGCCCTATGTATAACATGGGTTTTTTGGGCCCACCTTGTAAAATCTCGAAGCATTTTTTGGGACTTCGGCAAATTATAGCGACGAAACTGCCGGTTGGTTACTTTCAAAAATGGTGCAGAGTGGGGGTTTAGGATCAGGGAATTGAGCCAAGGAGCCAAGGTCCCTACTTGGAGGATCATCCCAGAACTTGTAAGTGGTTAATGATCATAATTAGTAAGTCCCCTAAGTAGGGTTGTTCCCCTTCCAAATGGCCTAAATGGCTTATAAATGAAGGTGTTCCTAACTACTTACAAGTCCTGGGATGATCCTCCAAGTACTTCCCCCACTGCCACCCCCCCCCCAAAAAAAAATACGGCCTTATGAGGGTGTACTAACTTACTAACTAAATGGAGTTTACTAACTTTAATGGCTTATAAATGGAGGTGATCTTAACTAACTTATAAACTGGAATGATCCTCCAAGTGAAATGGAGGATTATAACATATAATTATAACCCCAATGCCACCCGGCCACCCCGAAGAAACTACGGCCTTTTTGGGAGCCAAGTAAGTTTCCATCCAACACATCTTACCGCCTTCAATAGGGCTCCAACCAAACCCACCGTGGCAACCGCTGCCTCTGAACCGAGTTTTCGGTCACATGGCACTGCGGGGTTGTTACTACCATGGGACTCGCGACGAGGTGGGGGGAAGTTGGGGGGGGGCCGAAATCCAAGGGGTGTCTGTGGTGGATCGTGGTGGAACATGGTAAGTTGAGTTACAACTACCAACTTAACCCTTAAGCCCTGCTATATGTTTGGTTGAAAAAAGTTCCCTAAATCGGTTGATAATCACCCAATTTACGAACAATCCTTACGATCACTGCCATGAACCACTAAGAAACGTCAAGAGACAGAGATTTTTTTTATGTCCACATGTTTTTTTTTTGTGAAACAAATGGTTAAGTGGCCCCCTGTATCATGTCTGGTCAACCTAACCTCCCCTAAGGTACCTCCTGCCAGAAATAAGGGTTTCATAGCCGGCCTTGTTAAGGGAAACCCATGGTTTTCATACGACCTGATCATAAGGACTCAAGTTAGGGCCGGGTAGGTTGACCGGCCATGACGTAGTAGCTAGACGAATTGGTTGATCTTTTCTGCGTTGAAAATTAGATATACAAATGCTGCCCCTTGGTTCCTATGGATGAAGTGTGGGGCTTTTTTTCCCTTCTCACACCCCCCGAGAGGCAACTAATGGCGGGAACCTCAACATTTTCCCTGGGAAAAGGAGAAACGTTGACAAAAAGAACACCAAGTCTTGGGTTTCGCAGCCGTTTAGTTTTTTGGGGATCATACAAGGTGGGCTTTCAAAGCTAGTTATAAGTAGGGGCCCATGTCAAACCACTGATTTCGGGGTGAAATAACCCAGCCATTTATAGGATATTTAGGGAAACTCCATGTATTTTGTAAGGCCATTTATTCTTGGGCTAGCTACGTCACCTCCATTCATACCGAAGCAGCTCGAAAAAAAGCCCACATTGTGTGAGGCTATTTGCATGTGCTGCAAGACTCGCAGCCTCCCAGTCCTAGGGAGACACAGGCACGGCATTGCGGATAAACAAAGTTGGATGAGTTGAGGAAAACGATGAAGACCTGAAAGTAGGTGGTGGTTTCAAATATTTTTTATTTTCACCCCTACTTGGAGAAGATTCCCATTTTGACCAATATTTTTCAATTGGGTTGAAACCACAACCTAGTGAAAGCAATGAACAAAAACCTTGGGTTGGTTGGGGTTATTTCTGATGAACAAATAGCTATAGATATTATAAAACCGACATAGGCATTAACAATTTAAATAGGTGGGAGACTATTTTCCTTTTGGGATGGCCTATTTTCAGCGGCGAAATGTTAGTTTCAGGGAGGTTACCCTCTAGTAAACTAACATGTCCCCTAAAAAGGGACTATTTCAACAGGAAATACATCTTCCAACCATTGATTTACACAGGACATGTAATTTTTTATGGTGATATTTCAGAATTCATCAAACATATAGATCCCCCGAAATCCAACAACGATACCAAAAATGATGCTTTGGAAGATGTACACCCTGGAAGATTAACATGGAACCTACAAATCACCCATTTAGAAAGGAAAATGATCTTCCAAACCTCCATGATTATGTTCCATGTTAATCTCCAGGGGTGTATCTCCTTTCAAACATATGGCAACATATTTTGTCTATCCATGGTAGTGGTCTTCGGGGGTGTAGATCTCATCATTCACCAACCTGGTTGATGGATCTACATTTTACATAACCTAACCAGCCAAGGTCTTAAAACCCCTTTGCTGAAACGGTGATCTAGTTCGGGTGTGGCCCCTTCCCAGGATTCCAGTGGCAAATAAAGGTTTAGCTTGGGATTCCCTACTAAAAATGTAATAATCCTGGTGGTCACTGTTACTGGGAAGGGGCCATACCCCAGATCTAGGTGGTGCTTTCAAACATTTTTTCATGTTCACTAAAAATATCTAGAAACAGGCTATATACACTCTGGGATCAACTAATATAAGCAATCAAAAAAATGGTTGTCGATGTATTTCTTATTAAACACATGGGGGATATTCCTCCCGCGATCACTATGTATCCGGACATACCAGAGGCTACCGATCCTTGATGAATATTTCTTCAGGTAGGTGGCTCAAATACCACATGTCGACGTGATTTTTAACGAATCCCAAAAGGAATCGCCTTTGTTCGATGTAAACTAGCCTTTTACTATGACCAGTTGACTGCTGGGAAAATTTGGCTGTAAAATTTGGGGGGATGAACAATAACTACCTCCAGTTGTATAGAGGGATGATTACTTCATAAGCCACTATAACCCATACAATTTGACATGTATGATATATTTACCTACCTGGATCTTGCAAAGGGTGCTGAATCGATGATAAGGGGTGCCCATATACCATTCCTTATGTTTAAACAGCACCCTTTGGAATATGCTGGTACATGAATGGCTGATTTTTTATGGTTTTCATGTAGGTACTGTAAATAGACCATGCATGGATGCTATGGGTAAGGATCCCGAAACCTGAAGGAAAGCCAGTATTTAGCTGGAAAACTTCAACACTTCCGCCAAAACTTCCCTCACAAAACAGCAGGCATCTAGCTGGAAGCCTGAGTTTAACCCGTTTTGCAGTGGATGGACATGGTGAGAAACTCCACCATCCATTTTGTATGTATATATACAGATTTTGGTTCATCATCCAACTGAAACAACCATTAAACAACTGGTTGCTTAGGGTACCAGGTAGCTGGTGCGATTTTCGGATTTATTTCGAGTGAGTTGGGTTGTTGTTTTTTTTTTTCAGGATCAAATCCCGAAGCATGATATAGGGAGCGATATATAAGGATCAAATGGTTTTGATCAGCACATCTTCGAGTGATAACTTATTCAAAGTGGCCTTTTTATCCCCTAGGCCCTAATTGGTGGTCACTTAACCCCTTATAAAAGGTCACCTAATCATCCCAAAAAGGTCACTTTGAATCACCAGGTTGATAACTTATATTCTTCGCGCTAGGTGTTGTGGGTACCTCCATTTGAAAGCTTCTTGAAAGTTCTTTTTTCATATCCCATTTCGGAAATACATCATTTCAGAGGTCCATTTTCCATTGCACACTGTCTGAAGCTCTCGGCTGCCTGAATGCATGCACCTGGCAAAAGCTGCTATAGCACCAGATGAGGGTGAAACTGAGCAAATTCAAAAACAGAAGCATCAACCCTTACTGTACATCGCCGTGGTAGTCCCTGGCCATGATGGAACCCTTGGCGTGGTTGATATACGGATCATAGAAATGAGTAAGCGCTTCCAACGCTAAACCCAATTCATCAGGATCCGGAACATGGCCACTTCTTTGACAACGTCGAAAATGGAGCATATATGAATCAGCCAGTACCGCATTAAGCCTTTCCGGGTATGCTTTGGCTTT
>DF244647.1:0-22645 GCA_000507305.1 Breviolum minutum Mf 1.05b.01 | reverse complement strand
AACAACAACAACAACAACAACAACAACAACAACAACAACAACAACAACAACAACCACGACGACAACAACAACAACAACAACAACAACAACAACAAGAAATCTAAGAACCAACAACAACAACAACAACAACAACAACAACAAGGATTCTAAGAACCACCAACAACAACAATCGTGGCTTGTGCCCTGGGGCATCGCCGGTTTTGCGAAGCCCATCAATAATGAATGGTACATAGTGGTGCCAAACTTTTGAACAAAAAATTGGGGATATCCAGCCCTTACACTTCAATTACAAGATTCAATTAAGACACTTTAAGGCAAGTCGTCATCCAGCCCAGCCGCTACCCCCTGGAATGACTTACCGCTTGTATCCACTTGTCAGTTTGCTCCACGGAAAGTAAACCAACCCCTTACATCAGGTATTTCTACCATACAATCCTAATCACCTATTTATTTGGGGTACTCCAGTACCATAACAATCCCAAAACAGTAGCTATCACCTGTACAAACGTTGCCAACTCGCCCATTTTCTGAAAGCTGAGAAACGGGCCCAACGAAGTGCAATTGGATGTGACATCGTGGTTTCAGTAACATCACCAACTCCTTGAGGGGGCAAATGGCATATGACAACTGCTAACGTGGTTGGTTCAAATATGCGCAAGTCAAAATTGGCTTCATCTTCCCCAATTTTTTAAGGGGTGAACATAATAAAGTCGTTGAAATCACCACCTATATAGTATCAAATGAAGTTGTATAATATGTGCATCATGTAGTTATATTATGTAGGCAAAGATTGATGTTTGTCTTGTCCTCCAGATTGGGGTGGTCCTCTTCCAGTTGGCAACAATTCAGCACGGTTGAAAATCCCATGTTATGTACCAAGCACTAAAATTTGGTAGGGATTAAAAAACGTTGATTCGAAGACTTCTACTTGATTCTATTTGCATCCGGTACAGTAAAAGCATCTTAATCCCGGAAACACCTGTAGCTTTATTTGATCCAAAGACAGGCGGACGGTGGACAACCCAACCCCCTTAGGGGCTCAAACAAACAAGATTGCAGCTTGCAATCCATTCACAATCCAAGCCTAGTGGAAAACCTTACAACAATTCAATTGTTGAATAAAAATCCAGTGTTGATCAAGTTAACCGTAACATTTTTTTTTGCAGGGGCGTCCGATGGGTTTGCCCGAACATACAGCAGCGTTAACAATAACATGCAATCTTGAAAAAGGACATCTCTCTACATTCACCTTCCTAATTTGTCAGGTCAACATCACAGCGCCTCGCCTGCCAATAGTCAGATTCCTTGGCTGCTGGTGGATCAACATCCCCACCCCGAATCGGGGTGGTTCCTAAATCGGACCCACCTTTTTTCCAGCAAGGAATTTCTTGCAACTAAGATGCTTGCAAAATGCGAACCTGCCATTTTGAATCAAAAACTGGAGTTGTTATATGTCAGGTTTCTGGAAAAAAATTGCACAACTTGTCAGTGACGACGTCCGTTTTTCCAAACACCGGAAGGAAAGCCACAGGTGTGCCACATCCAATCTAGTTGGTGGTTTCAACCCATTTGAAAAATATGCTCGTCAAATTGAGTTCATCTTCCCCAAAAATAGGGATGAACATAAAAAATATTTGAAACCACCACCTAGCAATTCATTTTTGTGTTCCGGGTGTAAGGTACCTCAGCTTTGGAGGTTGCGCCCAATACCACCACATGCAAGGACCCACTGCCGTGAGCGTGACCGCCAACAGTTGGCAATGTGACCTTAGGATTTCACTGGTGGAATTGTTTTTTTTCCAGGGCTGAAAACGCTTAGGTAGCATTAAAGGGAAATATAGCAAACGTGCCACTATGCTTGTGGTAGCCCAAGTATCTTGTGGCAATGGGAAAGTATGGTCACATAACCTGCCACAAGATGGAAAAAAAACGTAACCAAAAAATCACATTTCCAGCATCTTTTTTACACTCCGGGTGGATTTCAATGTCATTTCATAAGTCTGTGAAACTCAAATCGATTGAGGGACCGCCACCCTGACCCAATCGCATTACTAAGATGGTCACCACATCATCTTGCAGCAAGATCCAAGCCTCATGGTCCAATGGAAGGAGGTTGGGGTGCTGAGCTCTACAGGATTGATGAAAGACTAGGGTGTTGGCATGCCAAACTTTCAAAGTAGTTTAAAGAGTTTGACTTCTCTGAAGAGTTTTTTTTGAACCGTGGCCCCAATAGTATCAGGATATATCAGGTGTTGGGTTGTTGTCTCATGCTTCTTCCAAATATCCAAAGCCAATGGGTTCACTAAAGATGTCATGCGTTTGACTGCTGATCAAACCCAAGGAGGTTTGGGGGGGTGAACACCTTGCTATGAGAACCTCGGACAGATTTTCCCCCCTGAGGTTCCTGGCTAAGGACAATGGAAAGGACAAGGCATCCAGCATCATGGCCTGGGTGTTGATATTCAACCAAGTTCATATATGATACTAGTGAGTACTATTAGTAGCTGTCAGCTCTTTCAAGTCGTTTTTGAACTGTTGAATTGAAATCATGGATGCAAAGCTCCTATAATAAGAAAAGGTGGTCAAGGTTGGCCGTTCTGGCGAAACTGGTATCTATGTCTTTCTTATTTTTCTTCCCTTAAAAACGGCCCAAGTAGCTGTTTTCCTTTCCTTGGCCATTTGGAAAATGTCAGAACTACAAACTATTGCCATCTTGGAGGCCAACTATTGCCATCTTGGAGGCCAACTATTGCCATCTTGGAGGCCAACCTTACCATGTAGTTCGTCCTGTACCATATTTTGTTAGACCACAGGTGGTTAAAAAAAAATTGAAACCATACCCCTGCATCCTAGACTTCCCATCCAAGTTTTACATTGCGGTTTTCCGGTCAAATTTGGGGACTTTTTCTGAAACGGTACTCGGATCAAGAGACATGTTTTTTGGAGACCTTTTGAGGACAATGAAATTTTCTGTGCGTCTGGATATTGAGCCTCCAACGTTGCTGCGAGCTGCTGCAATCATCTTATCACCACCGCGCTGTTTCCTGGTATCTTCCAGGAACATACTTACAAAAATGACGGAAGGAATATGTAAGAGTCAGTCATGAGCCACCCTACATTCCCGACCATTGATGTTGGTTCGTACATCCAAAGGACCTAACTCTGACCTCAAAAGGCTAACATCAACCTTGAACACCTTTCACCACCCCAAAAGCTCAGCAATCTGGCATTTCCACATGTGTTGGTTCAGATCTCCCAAAAAAGTCAGAAAATCAACAAGTCGTAATTACAAGCGAGTAGTGTAAAGCCTGAAGAGTGAGTATCGTTATATTATCATTATCATCACATCTTCACATCTTTCGCCCTGAAAACGCAAACAACCCCTTTTCCCAAAACCCATCAACACATATACCCATCACACCTGTGATACAAAAAACCCACTGCATCCCAACCATGTTTAGTTCACCACCCCAAAACTGGGTTGCCCTGGCAAGTAAGGTCCCCAACCTGCACTGCCAAATCGGGTGCTCATCACCGAAAACCCCGCGGTGCGAAAACGACACAACCGCACCTTTCTCGGACAGTCCCGAAACATCGGGACATCCAACAGGAAGTCTTGGCCTCGGAAGTCCGATGTGCCACTTCAAGGTGGTACTAGGTTTGCTGTTTGGTTGGGAGGGACAGCAATTGATGATGATGATGATGATGATGTGGGAAGAAGATGAAACATGTTGAAACAACTTCGAGTCGGACAAAGCGAGAATTTTTCAGGTGTTGAAAGTCCAGAATACTTCGGGTGTAAGTCTCTATGGTCTGGGTGCAAGTCTTTCTGCCAATCAGAAGGGTTTCGGAAACCCGTGCGAAACTTCCTTTAAACTTAAATGATTGTAGTAGCAGCAGAAGGAGTAGCAGCAGAAGGAGCAGAAGTAGAAGTAGAAGTAGAAGTAGAAGTAGTAGTAGTAGTAGTAGTAGTAGTAGTAGTTGTTGTTGTTGTTGTTGTTGTTGTTGTTGCAGTTAAACCAGTGGTAGAGGAGTGGTAGTAGAGATGTAGCAAATGTCTCTCTCTCCATCACCATCTTGGAAAGTGGATGGTCATCGCCTTGGGAGTCACACAGCGGCATCCGTCGCGGCCAACGAAAAGTGCCTGCTGCACAAAGCATGCTGCTGTTGGTTGCAGAAAAATGCTTTCCAAAAAGCATGCCATGGCCAAGTCATGTTGCGGGGGGGGGGTCTCATCCTTACCCGTGAAAGAGTTCATTTGCGATGTAGCGCTCCCCTAAATTATAGATCTTTGCCTGGCGATTCCTGCTCATTGACATCTGCATCCATCTCTTCACAAAGCCTGGAATATCGACTCATGGATGAGGATCAGGATGGATGATGCAGCATCTGGATGAAACATGTCCACAGCGTATCATAAGTTGCCTGGTTGTTGGTGTTGGAGGGGTAGATTTTCTGAGATCTACTCACACAAACCATCATGCCGAGGTGAGGCAAGGATCCAAACATTGGCTTGGAGATTCTAGGGTTGGAAAACACTAAACCCCTTTGTAGGGCCAGGCTCTCTCTAAACATATGTGCGTTTTTTCAATGGGAAATCATCGTCAAGTTGCGCAAATTCTTCCATAGTTTTAGCCTCCCTGGCCCTGTTGCAGGCGAGCATCTTCTTGGTGTCAATTCCCTGAGCCAGTTGCCTTAGCAGCAAGACACCCCCGACTCATGTGTCAAAAATTCATGTCATTCACCTGGGGGGAGGAACACGGCAAGTGGTGGTGCCTAGATGTGTGGAATTTTTGGAAATGAATGCCTGCTGTTTTTGTGGCTATGTGTTTTTTCTTGTTTGGCAGCTTGTTGCCTGGAAAATGCAAACTTCCTTTGCAGTTGGTGTTGTTGCAGGACCACCAATTCCCCCCCTTCTTACATCATAATATATCACCAAATTTCCTGAAATAAACATCACATTGTCAGGTTGTGGGTGACACTTCCATTGGGGGGGTTACACGGCTGCAGCTATTACCTCCGCAGTAATGTCATCGCTGATGTTTGTTTGGAAAACAAAGGACAAAGTCCATGACACAGTAAATCTGAAGTTGTCTTTCTAGATGTCTCGTAGGATTGTGCTTTTTGCAAAAACAATCTGGAGAATCTACATGCAACAATCTATACTTGTGTTTTTTGGTGAATGCACGCGCTTATACAACTTAAAATGACTGTAGACTGTAGACATCTTATTTCCCAGGTTTCCCCGATTGTTTTCAACATCTTTTTGCTGCCAACTTGGCTGAAGCTCTCTGATTACCTCCTCGCTGAAGGTGCGTTGACTTGCTTGACCTGGCCACATGCTGATGATCTGAAGGAAGAATCAACGTAACTACATGACTACATGGACATACAGCACTCCAAGAATCATGATTCAGTGGAAATCAATTTTGCAAACTTTGCTCTAGACTAAGCTCAATCTTTAAAGCAAGTCATTATAGAATTTACTTCCATATCAGAGTACTCAGGACACATTAGTGATCAATCATCATCATCAACATCATCCCCTTCCTGGATGCTTGCAACATCACCCTGGTATACCCGGGTGATCAACTAATCAACGAAAAAACCAGCTAGCCCTGCCACATGGAACGCCTGCAACGTCACGTGCTTCTTGGATGTTTTCGCCAGTCGTCACCAGGGCCTCCTGCAAGGTGCGAACCTGATCTTCCAACCCATTGGGGTTGCTCCAATGGGGGCTGGGAGCGGCTAGATGAAGAGCAAGAAAAGTTTGGATAAGTATGATTTATCAAAGTTTTATCACGTTATAAATATCTATCTAATCTAATCTGATCTAATCTAATCTAATCTGATCTAATCTAATCTAATCTAATCTAATCTAATCTATCTATCTATCTATCTGTGTTTTTCTGGACTACTTGGCCTAAATAATCTGCCATACTGGTGTACCCCTAGTAATTGCATAGATGTTCTGGCCTTTGCAATTTTTCTCCACACACCTGGTTCAAGTCTGGTCAGTCGTTTCAACTTATCTGACAAAATGTTCTTCGGTCGATTTGGAACATCCTACCCAGCTAGAATAATTGAAAATAAGCGAACATTGAACCCTCTACCTAGAGGCTGTATATAGTATACAAAACATATACATGTAATGTACGAGTACAAAGGTGTATACAGTACTTATCTATCTTCTATACTGTATCATATACATATCTGAGCAAAGAATACAAATATGTCACTCTATTTTCGAAAACAATGCAAATTTTTGCTGACAGGTTTCCCCTACTCAAACCACACCATCTGAGGCTCCAAGCTGCTTTGAGTACCAACTTGCCATTCTCCACGCCGAGTCGCTGGGATAAGGAGACCTTACCAGCCAGTCCGTTGTGGAAGATATCTCCATTGCTATGTTAGATCACCGAAGTGAAGTAGTCATCTCAACTCGACAATTATGAATCATTCAAATCTCAAGTCATCGCATAGCATATCAGTTTGTAACCTTTGAATCGATCCCCATTTTCCAACCAGTTTTGAATTTGCCTTCAAATTTCAAGATACAAAAGTGGAACTCTTTCAAAATCAAAGGGATCAAATCTTTCAACTATTATGTCTGTAAAATCAAGTGGCATGATGTCAAACTCAAAAACCATCTGTACAAAACCACCTAAGTTCGAAAAATGCCAACAGAAAAACCTAACACCAAAAAAACAACGACTTTGGGTGACTTCCCCCAACGAACACCCCGGGGTTTTCACAACGTTGGCTTCCCCGGCCGCTGCGCGTGCATCCGCCAGTGCTGCTTTTAAAACGGCCGGCTGAGCTGGTAGCCTTGGAGTGTTCCAGAAATCCGGTGAGAAAACCAGTTGAGGTTGGCGTGTTTTATCCCATTATTTACATATCGTTTCAAAAACATGCCAGGTGGTTGTTTGGGGAATTCTGAACCAACAGTATGTCGATCCGATCCGTTTCTATATTGAAAGTTCTTTATTGACAGTTTGCCCCCAGAACATTCATGCCGATTCATGCCATTATTGGTGTTCTAGAAAGTATATGCATTAACTTAATCCACATGTTTTTTTCTGCAGGAAGAGCTGGAGGGATTCCACTGTTTTCACGCAGTGTAAGTTACTTGGGGAACCGGTAGAAGCCAAATAGGAAAGAGAAGTTTCATTACACCTATTTGCAGTTAAACCCAGCCAACTCAGTTTAATGAACACAGGTCTATATGAACATGGTGGACTAGTGTCGGTGCTTCCAAAGTCATAGCAAGTTTAAAAGCGAAGCTAGCATAAGCCGAGCAGTTGCGGATCTACTTTCTCCCTCTGAAGAATCCTGTGTTCCTACAATAAATGTAAAACATACATATATCATATTATATATAAGTAGTTACAGTTAGAGTTATAGATGTATAATATACAGCTACTTGTTTGCACATCAGCCCAGTTGGCACGGGTTAGCGGTTAGCTCCTATTCATACACCTGTCAAACACATAACCCCCCCCACTCCCAAATCAAAAATCTCTCAACCTATCGGACC
Source organism: Breviolum minutum Mf 1.05b.01 (assembly GCA_000507305.1). NCBI lineage: Eukaryota > Dinophyceae > Suessiales > Symbiodiniaceae > Breviolum > Breviolum minutum. The sequence goes on along the minus strand of DF244647.1, from coordinate 15,108 downwards.
TATCAGCCGCACCCGAGTCAAGGCACTGTCCTCTCTCACGGCCCATCTCCGTCAGTGCCGCACTGCGACCGCAAAGGTTGGAACAAAAGGACGAAAGATTCAGCTGACCTGGACTGGTGCGATGAAACCTTCAAGGAACCATCTGGAGGCCTAACATTTGATGGGGGAGGCAGCATGCTGGATAAGTGACGATAAGGTGAAGTATGTGTGGGTTTTTGCCTTGGAATGTTTGATTCCTAAAATTATCGTAGAAGCTTTCTTGGTGCTAATGTTGTTTCTTGAGGTTTCTGCCGCTGCTGGAAGAGCATTGAGGACATGAATATAGTGATTTGAATGAACCACCAGGCTTCTTGGAGGAATCATTATATATATATAATCATTGTTCTTTCTCATGTTCAAGTCTTGCTGTGATCTTCTTAGCTGCATCATCTAAGAACCTTTTGCGGCCTCTGACTTCGCAACTACCAGGGCCACTTTGTCCCTGACAAAAAAAACGATGGCATTAGTTCCAATTTTTTTGGCGCCATCTCCCAAGGTACCGTCGCTCTTGTCGTCATTGACTGTCACTTACTTGGATTCTATGCTCCAAGAGTCACATGTTGAGGTACGAACTCACCTACGTTGACACTAGACGTTCAAAAATAGCCACATGCCTATATAGGTGAATGTACTTGCTACTGACTTTGATTCACTGGGATAATCATGGATAATCACACACCAGTTACAAATACATAATTACTAAATGGTAACTTCAGCGGCAAATAACAACAACATAATCACTGCATACATGTCTTTCTCCATCTTCCAAAGCTATTCAAAATGTGCTACTTAAGTTAACTGTATCAAAAAAGTCTTAAGTGATCCTGAAAGTAAATGATTAAACAAAAAACACAACAATTGAATTGGTAGAACCATCAGAAAGTAGTAATTAGATCTATATATATAATATCCACCCCCCCCCCAAAAAAAAAAACTGTCACCTCAAAACTCCTGACAACAGAGTTTCAGACCTTCTCCCAACAGAAAAGCAGGGGTCGGTAGGAAATGCTTGGAAGCACCAATTCTGGTGCACCAAAAAAAAACATCCCGCCGACTCAGGATTTTCCCAGAGCTGCAATCACATCGTGTCGTTTTTGTCGAAGTTCCATGTCCAGTTCTGGCCAAAGTTCTTGTGACAGTTCTTGTGTCAACCTTTGGGAAAGCCGATGTTTTTTTTTCCCCCGGGCATTTGTACTTGGGAAACATTCTCAACATTGGGTTTATATAAATTCCGTGTGGTGGATTTTTTGTATATCATGGGACATGGGAGAAGGGTTTAGTTCGGTTGGAGTGATTTTGGCAAACATATGACACTGCTGCAAACCACTGCATCACAGATTTCGGTCATGATGTCTTTCATGCCGACAGATAAAAACTATATGAATCATTCAATGACGAATATTTGCCAACCGTTGCGGGACATCATACAAAAGTCCTCAGACTAGGGAGAACCAAAAATAACTGTCGATTTAAAAAGAAACATGGAGGCCGCTTGACTTGGCATATTCCTAAAAGAATAAGGCCGCTTAAATAAACTCGACCTGTACTGAAGTTGACACCATGAAGGAAATGATTGGAAGACTTGGTTTCCGTGTCAAATGTGGTATGATTTGTTTATTATACAGGAGCTGCCTTGGTTTCACTGCATGCTTCAACTCAACAGCTCCCAGGACTGTCAACCAAAACTTTCCACACCTTGGAGGTTCTGAAAATTCCTAAGTTAGGAAGTTAAACAAATTTCACATCCAACCTTCCCATTTGTTTGACTCAAATTGACTTAAAACATCTCTTCTGACTGCCAACCCTCTGGAGTTTTTATGCCAAAAAGGGATGAGGAACAGCACAGCCAAAGCAATGTCTTTTCCACCTTTCACCATCCTTCCCAAGGCTTCAGTCGACGCCATGCGCATGCGTACATCGGGATGCGTCAACAGGTCGCCAACCACCAAAGCCACCTCCTCCGTGTCAATCCGCTCGCTCGGGAGGTAGTTCAAAATGCCCTGGGTCTGAAGGGTGTGAATGTGTTGAGTCATTCATGGCCCACCTGGCCCGGTTGTTTTTGGGGGAAAATTGACACCTAAGGGACATCCACTAATTGAAAATAACTTTCAGACTTTCATACACACACTCATGGACTCATAAAAGTCTTTCATGTATTTTCTAAGAAATTTCTTTGACGTCTGGCAATTCTGGATTCTGCACCTCGGAGAACAACTTCAGGGGTGTATCCACCATTATCCACCGTTAATACCAAGGAGCCTGGTATAGAATTGGCTTACATTCTCAAAACCTAGACGACCATTCCCAGAAATAAAATTTCAGAAGCAGCCGGCCAAACAGTATCACTATGAAACTTTTGAGGCTTGATGTATCCCATGCTGCAAAAACGCAGGTTTGGTCACCATTGGGAAAAAACATCCCCCCCCAAAGTGGAAGCAAGTTCAACTCTCTTTCCAAAATCCCAGTCATTTTGAGTCAAAACTTCTCATGTAAGGATCCAAATCTAGAACTTCAGTGGGATATCATTGATCTACATCTGGATCCCTTTTTTCCCCCTGAAAAGGATCCCAGTCTCAAAGGCTACAAGGCTCACAGAAACTGCAGGATCCTTCAGGCACTGCAACAGCACCTCGTTTTTTTGCCGAAGGACCCAGGATGACCCAGGTAGAACTACATCAACAACACGCTAATACCAAACCAAGATGTACAGCACCTCTGATATGATATACAACTATATGTGTTGATAAAGTATATATATGATGTATACAATCGACGCAACAAGACCATCAGACAAAAACTCCAATGAATGAACACAGTAATACGAGTGCAAAAACATACATCAATCAAGCAATGATAACCACCACTATCCCTATCCAAGACACTTGGAAATTTTTGCCTTCGAAATCTGTATTTTCCAGTAACTGCAAGGCATCCAGTCGTACAGTGTCCACGGGATCCTGTGTCAAAACTCGTGCAGTTTCTTGCAGCCTCAAGGATACCTCTCCACTCGTCACAGCGCGCAGCAGCGCTGATTTCCTGGGATTCATAATTTGGCTGATCCAACAATGGTGAAGTGAATTGCTCCTAGTAGAAGGTCCAACCCATATCAACATCATGCGATCCAATATTCACAGAGTTCTGACAGTTGTATGCGTCTAGATGTTTTTTATTGGATAAGATCCTCTATATCCTTGAATGTGTCTGTGTTTCTCCTGTTCATGATAATAAATATATATATATATATAAGCTGTGTGCTGAGAGTATGTGTGAAGACATGAAAAAATGACAAGTGTTCAAGTGGTTGACCAGCTCTGGGGGGGTTCATTGATCATGGGGCAAGATGCATAGTGATCTTGTAGGTCCTATCAAAAAAACATCTGCACTTGGCTCACATGGTCAGGTTTCCCCTCATTCCCCAAAAAAACATCTGCAACAAAAACAAGCTGGGTAGTCTGGATATGAAGACTATACATTCATTGAATCATACGTCTAATTGTTTTGTATGGAAAGGTTGCAAATTGGTGCAAAATATGTAATCACCATCACTATCACACAATAACCATCCATTCCGTGATGAATGTGTGGCCAAAAGTCACCAAACAATTTGTTTCCACCTCCAACATCTTGGTGAAGTGTTCCATGGCTTCTGCTCTTGAAGCCGGATCCAATGATTCGATTTGTTGTATTGCAAAGCAACAGGACCCAAGATTGATTCGCTCCTTGGTGCAAATTGCCAAGTTTCAAAAGCTGGAGACAAGAAAGGACCTACAAAACCGTTACAGGGAGAACTTCCGGAAATGAAACGAACAAAAAAAAACGTTTTTTTCTCACCTTTTTATCAGGGGGGTAGGTAGGTGTGTATAGGAAATCGTCACTTGATCCTTCTGCATGATTTTGGTACAGAAGAAACCTGCGATAGTCAAATCGCGTATTTTAGCGCACCAACGTGTGAATCCGTCAATTTCCGTCAAAAGTATTCAAAGGTCATATTTTCAGGAAGCAACCCCAATTCTACAAGCAGTACTTAACAAACCACAAACGGGATCAAACAATTTTTAACTTTCAAGAAATATATTTCAAAAAACAACATTTCAAAACGAACCTTGAACATAATCAACTCCTTGCAAAATAAGTTGCGTCCACCACAGGCAAAAGCAATTCAACAAGACTTGTTGATTCCGACTTCCAAATCTTCATAAGGATGTCTGCGCAACGTTGTCCTGGGATTGCGACGTCTAAGCCCATGAAAACCAAGGAAGCAAAAGACTTCCGAAAGACATCGAGGAATGCGTTGTATCATGTTTGTATTTCTATGTAGTGTAGCTCTCGGCTTCAGATCTTTAAACAACATCAGGAGATCTGGGAATTTCATCATGTTGAGAGTTGAAGGTCAATCTCTGGTACTTCCCTATGGTAGTTAGGCCGCAAAAATCCCCTTTCCGAAACCAATGGCACCGCAGGATTCAGGCCAATCTAGGAGGTGACCAGGGTTTTCCATCACGACTGTGGAATCAAGTGATGTGGCCTTTTTGGAAGCGGAGGATTTTCGCCATTTGTGCAACAAATGGCAATTTACGAATCCATATGCCCCATGTGCGGTGACTACCATCTACCAAGCAACCCTACATCATGACTCCTATTGCCACGTCTTGGCCCAAATGGCCATGTTTGATGATGCGATCGGCAATTTTCACGTCCTTTCAAACCAACACGCAACAATGCATAGTGATCGGTCTTGATGTATGATATGCTTTAAAAAAACAATGCATCAGCATATACGGGCATATGATTTGTGAATAAAATATCATGTATATCTAAATATATATATATATATATACATGCAAAAATAAATGCATCCATATTACATTATTACATATTTAAGCAAAAATGCGTGTGCAATTCGACATCTCATCCATCTTTTCCCACACAAGCAACAAAACAATATATAGATATCAAATATACATACACATCAATCACTCTCATAGGTTGGGAGCTATATTATAAGACCAAAGGTCAAGGCCTAGCTTCGTACATGTTCAATGGAACTGTAGAAACCAGCAACAAGTTGCCTGAGAACTGTTGTATTGGCACCTCCTTGCTCTTCTGCCTCAGCTGAATGTGCAATTTGGGATTAGTTGAATTGGAAGTATGGAATTCAAATAGAAAGGGAGGCAAATGAAAAATATGTCTTTAGCAATAAATGTAGATGTAAATGAATGGAAACATAGTATACAAACTATGAATATGCATCTCTCTCTCCCTTTTTTTGCGCCATGATGTGCGTGTCTTTGCTGTTTTTTCAATGTGAGCTAGCGTGATGTGGTCCAAACCGTGTACTCACACGACGGGCACTACCAATGATACAAATGGAACATCAAAGTTGTTGCCACTCCCGGCACCTCTTGTAGGAAGTAAGAACCCCTAACAGCTACCTGGCTACCTGCTACCTCTCTTGGAATCTCCCAATATTTAATGAATGATTCTCAAAACAAACATTCCATTCAAACAAAGGAAAATAACATCTCTCTATCAACACTAAAACTGGTGGAATATTTGCAAAAAAAACATGTTTTTAAGACATATATACGTAACAAACAGATCCGCTTTCCTCACATCCGAATGGCAAGTGACAATCTTCAGAAGAAGTGCCGTCAGTTCCTTCTTTTCTCGGCCTGGTTGTGCCAGCATTTTGGCCAAGTTCCTCATCAATTGAATGTATACTTTGGAGCATTGTGAAGGGTCCGTCTTTGCCGCCTGCTTCATCAGTTCCTTTCAAATGCCGGTCCGACCACAATGCGATTTTTGTCCGACCACAAACCAAAACATGTGAACGTTACGTTAGCTCACCAAACAAACGGTGGGTGGTATGGAAAAAGAAAAACAAGAATCCCGATATCCGAAACATTTCTGCTGCTTGACCCCTTAAAAAAAAATCAAACAAACAAACAAACCAAGAATCCCTTTGAAAGAAACCACCATTGGCGTCTTTCAAAAAAAAACAAACATTTTGCTGAAATCATTAAATACCCAGAGTTCCAGAGCCAATGGTAACACTTCCTCATCATCCAGAAGTAGCACCTGGAAGCTTGCCAAAAATTTCCCTAAACCTCTGACGACGCGATCATCGTCCACAAGATGCATGGATTGCAACGTATAAAGCACCTGGCGGATTTTTCGTAAGAAAGAACCATAAAAAACAAAGTGGTTGGCATTCCAGGGACAGTACCCATGGTATTTATGGTGTTCTCGGGTGGTTCTTGGGGATTATTAAACCATAAATACCCAGTATATAGGGCTTATATAGGGATTTCCCATAGGGGTACGTTGGTCGGGGTACATCCAACTATCCCCTGATGGATATTATGACTGGTGAATTCTTTGATTTCAGAGCCCAACGTGAAAGATCCCCCCCAGACCCTGCACTGACCGTCATGCTGACTGTCGATTTTTTGAGATGACATTTCTTTGGGAATCATATGAATAGGCAACCACATACTCTTCCCCCCCGTTCAGAATGAAAAAGTCTTCCATCTTCTTTAATTTTCAGCGGGGGGAGGGTACCGGTACCACTTACATTTTGTCGCCACATCACTCGGCCAGTTTCTCAGCCTTACTGCTAGAAGCTTCCAAAGGGAATGAAAACACCCCAAAAGTAAGTACACCCGCGAAACCTAATATGGATACCCAAAATGATGGTTGGAAAAGGTGGCTCCGTGCTTTTAAATATGGTCATTTTTGGTATCTATGTTAGATTTCTGGGGGGGTATACCTTTGACATCACAACCTCATGAAAACAACTACAAGCACCACACAACCAACTTAACCAACCATCAACCAACGGACCAAAAAGCAACATCCGCTTTGTTCGAATGAAGGGTCATAGGCACATGACATGGCAAATTGTATCTTCGAAGTAGGTCAGCACACAAGGCGGGAACGAAGGGATTACGAGCAGCGGAGATGGCACCAAACGCTCTTGCCATTTCGCACAGCTTTGTCCTGGGCGAAATGGAGCTTGTTAAGGGCTTGTTCTTGTGGCATGAAGCTGGAAATCAACCGGACAAAGCTACCATTTGTGTAACCGGTGAGACAGAAGGTGTTGAGGTAAACCTATTGCGGATGCAAGAATCCTGATGTTTGGACGATGTTGAGAATCTGAAAAGTTTCAGTGCGAAATCTGCCTGTACACTTAATATATAACGTATTTCGGGAAACTTGGCTGTCAGTCTTGCTCCTGCCATCTTAGCTGCGGGTGGCTTGCATCAATCTGTCAAAAAGCAAGCTGCAAAAAATAAAAAATAAAACATAATGATTCATACCAATCCTTAAGCTGACAGTGTTTCACTGCCACCGCCGTCACGACCAAGACCACCGTCACCAACAGCAGCAAACAACAACAACAACAACAACAACAACCACAACCACAACCACAACCACAACAACAACAACAACCACAACCAGAACAAGAACAAGAACAAGAACAGGAACAGGAACAAGCACAACATCATCAACATACTTTCCCGAATCATCCTGGCTGAACCCCCAAAAACATCCCAAGCATCGAGTCCAAATCGTCACTGATAGACTCCTGGAACGCCTTCACCAGGCACTCATGATCTTCCGTTGTCAACTTGGGCGCTATCGATGCGGCACGAGCACGGACCCAAGGCGGTTCCTCGGAAATTTTGGATGGCGTTTCATGACCGAGCAACGGAAATGTTGGTAGTGAATGTTTAAGACCCTCAAAAGCAACAATTAACATAAGCCCAGAAATTCGGTGGGGGGAATTGTTGAACCATCAAAACGCAATTCCCGCAATTCCCCCCCGGATCAAAATTTGATCAACACGTATCACAACATCAATAACAGCTTCTTGAGTATCATGTGCCAAGGACCAATACCTGATCCGTTAAGGAGGTTCGGCAAGCTCGCAACATGGCCGCATTATTGCTCACATATATACATCCCTATATAGTTGCTGACCCAACCAGCATTTCACAAAGTTCAAAAATTCATCTCAGACTACTAGACTACCATGTCTCACCCAAAGTTAAAGAAACAAGAGGAGTTGTTGTCCCATGTGTGTTTTTTTTTCCTTGTCTTTGCCGACATCTGATGGATGTTCCAACCCATTGCCATATTTACCCAAGACTCGGTGACTTGCAACATAAGCGCCAGGCGCTCTGCTGCCTTGTCAGGCGCCCTCTTCGCCACCTCCAAGAAGGTCTCCGTCACTTGCCGTAGGCTATGGGGGTCATGGGTGCCCAAATGTTCAGTGGAATCATGGAACATGGCCTTCACCAAGCATTCCAAAACCAAATCCACCTCCATCTCCTGGAGGGTACAGTTGGAGATAGGAATCTTTGAAGGTCCAACAAGATGCAACCCAAAAAAATTACGGCTGGTAATTCACATACAGTATATCTTTGATGGGAAGGTCTCACCTTTTGAACGTTCTTTACGACGTAAGGTGAAACAACAAAATGAAAACAAACCAGCGGTAAGTGATAGTGAACCTGCTTTTCATACACACTTATCTACCGATTCTCTTGAGGTGTTGGGGTTTCTCTCACTCTGTCTCTCTCTCTCTCTCTCTCTCCCTGTCTCTGTACAAGCAGGGGTTAAAAAGCACCAGCGGGCCCACGTAACTAATTAGATGTCAACATATTATATTATAACCTTTTGGCCCTATGATCCTTATGCAAATGTATCTTAGCAAAGCTTGTTGAAGGCAGTGTCATCTTTGTAAATCAGAATTGAATTAACACAATTCTTGCACCACGCTAGTTGGCAAACAAATTCACCCTTTTTGACATTATGTGGATGCGCCCTCCTTCTCCAATTGTTCAAACACCTTCAAGCAATATTCATCTCCAAAAGATGCCAGACCATGAGCTGCGTGAAATAAAAGCCTCTGATGGCCAGGCTCCAAATATTCGAACGCAGCTAAAACATACTGACGATCGAAGTTGAGGTAAAGGAAATTCCCCATTTGCTGGTTCAACTTCTCAGCAATCTCCGGATTTGGTGACGCCTCGGCTGGATCGGGGAGCGACATTTATACCCGAAAGCATGTTCACCCTGTGAATTTCACTGGAACAGTGGAAAACCACGACTTTAGATCCACAGAACGGAAGGCATTTTGGATGCAAGGAAGTGACCCATGCTTTCTTGATAGCACCCAAGGCTGCTTCAGCCTGATTTCGCTTGGTCAAACTTTGAACCAAAGCTTCAATGGCACGGTCAGGGAACCTCGAAAGAAGGCCCGTGGTCTCGAACATTTGGACATGTTTTTGAGCAATGGAACTAGTTACTAGTTTTCAACAACATCTCTAGCTAATGTGGTTGGGAAGTTGGGAAATCTATATATATATATAAATATATCTATATATACATATAGTGCAAAACCTCTGGCATTTCATGTCTGATCAATGAGCTGGAAGCATATTGAGGCATGTAACGCCGGGACTACCAAAGAGAAGCTAAGGTTTGTACAACCTAGGTTGCAACTGAAAATACGGCACGCAGTGGCAAAAAGAAACTCAGAGAAAACATATTGAACATCCTCCACACTATTCTTTGTCTCACTTCTTGCAGTTCTTGAAAACCTAATCTCTATCCAAAACGCTTACTTACAGTACCTCCGCGCGCGGTGGCAATGCAAAAACCTTTCACTCCCCCAGCTTCTAGGATATCACACTGAAATCACCCTGTAGTGAAATTTGAATATAATTCTCATATGGTCCACCTATGGAGCGTGTTCGGCAACAACTCTGCCATGTTTCGTCCCTTGGGTTGTCAAACATCTATCTTCAACTCAGTGATATAATGATTGGACCTCTGAAACCTCCATCTTTTCGCAGGTAGTGTGTCACTTAAAGTATACGCCTACTTCGTAACGGCAGTTTCCTTGCAACAAAATTCACACACTTGACCCCCGACCAACCGAAAAAAACCATGGAAAATGCTGGGTTGGATGAATTGTTCACAATGGCATTCCGGGATTCTTTTCTAATGACACTGATGAAACTTTTTGGATTCGTAGCCATCATTCCATTCCTAACGTTCTTCCCATCTTGCAGGCCGTTTTGCTTGGAATGTTCATAGTGCCCTAAATGGGCACTAACCGACAAAAACGAACCGGCAATCTGCCCTGTAACCGCCATTTATGCAAATAATTTTTTCATGTAAGAAGTATATAACTTTCTTGCTAAAATTATCCCATATATCCAAATATTCCGATACCTCGGACCACTTTTCGTGGAGACGGCATTCTTCCCTGGTTTTCATCTGAAAAACACCCCCCATTGGTTTTGAGGAAACGAAAAACCAGGTTGCTTCCAAATTTTCCAAGGGTCGAATTTGCTGAGGGCTTGCCACCACACCTGCTGTTTTAGAGCCAAGAAACTTGGGCGCTAAGGCACCTAGCGCCTCCAAAGCAACTATGGCTCTGGAGCCAAAGCCTATCAAAATCAACGAAAAATCCCAAACCAACCGGTGCCGGTAAGATTGCAGTTGGGAAAGTTAAGTTCTTTCTGTCCCTTTTTACTACGTGAATGTAGGTAGACAATCAGAATTAATCAGATATGTTTTTTCATCAACCATGCCAAGACGGGCCACGGATCTTTCAAATTCCAGGAATCCTTCTATGCATTGCCAAAAATAAATACAAAATGGATCTGACCCCCCCCCATTCGGGACCCCCACAACCATACCACCCTCTCCACTCACACATCCATCAAAACCCATACAGCCAACACTTGCCCAGCACTCAATGGCCCTTTGTTCATCAAGTGTCTCCTGAGTGTCTCACAGGGGGGCCCGTGTGTACCTCAAAAAAATATTGAGAAATTATTGAGTCCTATTTGGGTGCTGGGTGAGGTGTGTTTTTTCTGGGCAATCTGGTCTAGCAGCCTAGCCGGCCCAGCACAATTAAAACTACAATCCTGATTTCATGTTCAAACATTTTTGCCGCAGTGTGCTCATGAATGCTTCCAGTATCCTTTGGATACCGGATACCATTGGTTTGGTTGCAGCATCCTTTGGATACTATGAAGTGAATCATTCTTGGATTGAGGTGTCTCCTTTGAGGCGATAGCGAGTTCAATTCAAAATATTTTCAACTGTGTCTCTCAAGTCTGATATTTTTTTGATTTCAGCAATCCACTCACTGGGCACTCAAGTGACACTCGAATGGCTGCATCTCGCATCAATCATAATAAGAACATGTTTTGCGATTTCAACAATTTTTGTTAACAAAAAAACTCTCAAATGGCACTCGACGGCTAAGGGGTCCCCGCATGGAGGGTTAACCTATATAGCGTCTATGAGACATGCTCAACTCTTTTCAAACCCCTAAAGAAACATTGGATCCTCCTGTACAAGTGCAACCTCTACCGGATGGTTGGCACACTCCCTGGATGAAACCACTGCTTGAACATCACTGTGATCTCCTCAAGACTCTTGTTCTTGGTCTCCGGCAAAGACATGGCACAAAACAGGCACAAGCAGTTTGTCCCACCGAAAACCGAGAAAGTGAAGCCCCAATTGGCAAACATCAACGGCGTTAAGAAGGCGATCCAAATATTTCCAACCCAAATGGGCATCAGTGGTGGCGGCCACGCCCTTGGTCCTCGGCACAATACACCCAGGCCATACCACCCCAACCATAGGCAAAGTTCAGGATGAAGCCAAAAATGGCCACCGTTACAGTCCACTTAGCCCAGCCACAGTGTCTGGTGCCGTCCTCAATGCCGTCCTCCTGGAAGCAAACACAGCCAACGGTTGCCAGCACAGCTGAGCAGAACATCATTCCGATGGCTGACCATTTCATAAGCTTGCTTCGGCCACAACGGTCCACCAAAAAGAGACCGGGGATCGTGGCAAAGATATTGACCACGCCTGATAATTACTAAGGTGAAGAGACGTCCATCGTGTTCGTTGCCAAAGAGCTTCTCAAAAATCAAGGGACCGTCGTACATGAAGGCATTCATTCCAGAGAGCTGCTGAAGGAGTTGGATGCTGATGCCGATGCCCAGCAGCTTTTTTTTCTCCGGACAAAAATTCCCTCCAAGTGCCGTGCGTGGCCGATTCCACTTCACGTTCTTGGCAAATCTCTGCCAACTCTTCTCGCACGTCCTGGCTTCGTAGCAGCAACAACATCTTCAACGCCTCTGGTGGTTTTGCCTTGTGCCACCAAATATCGTGGTGAGCCTGGCATGAAGACTCCTCCAATAGCACTAGCAAGGCTCCAGGTATAATCTGAGCTGTGATGGCCCAGCGCCAGCCACCTCGCTGGTGTACACCGGGGCGTTTCCTGACAAAAAGGCCACCGAGACGCCCGCAATGATGCGACCCAAGAGCATCATGCCCATGCTGATAGCCAGTGCTTGTACGGTAGCAGCCAGGCAGAAGATGAAGCCACCGAAGATCACGGCTCCTTTGGCGACCCAGCAAACCGACACAGAAATCCATGATGGGAGGAAAGGCCGCGATGGCGGCACCCACTCCGAAGATCATGGTAATGATGTCCTGTCCTGTGTATGGCGAAGCCCATGGTCTTGACTCCAGCAATGCATCCAATGTCAAGGCCCGTCAGCAGTCCTGCAAGAGAGGAGAAGACAGCAACTGATACAACCATCAGGATTCCGCCCCGCCCTTGAAAGGCAGTCTCCTCGATCCCCGCTCGTTTCAAAATCATCTCCACCTCCCCATGAGACAAAGCCCAAGATGGCTTTGAGGACTTGTCAACCACTGCCACAGGCGCCATGGCGTGTGACACACGGGGGTGCGAGACAAGCGAGGGATTCAGCTTCAGGTATGTGTATGCATATATAAATGTAAACATCAATAAATATATGAATTTGAATGTATGTGTATGTAGGTATGTCCGTATGTCTCTGCGGAGGTAGGATGTAACTTTAGTTGAAAGTGACTATGTGTATGTGGAGGTAGGTCCTGAGGATGTCTTTTTGTCTGTCTCCTTGTCTGTCTACTTGCTTGCATGTATAGATACAACTGTGCACATGGGTATGGAGATATAAATCATTTTTTGATTTTATACTTATATCATATACAGGATATAATATGTATCGTGCATCTATATACGAAAGAACCTTAGGTAGCTGGGTTTGAAATATATCACCTTATTGGCCAATGATGGCGATGTATGGTGTGACAAAATGTCACAATGCATCACGCCCAAAATTAAGCTGGTTCCGAAACATTTACTGTGCATCCAAAATAAAGTATCCATTGAACACATTGAGCCATTGAATGACATCACCAAACTTGGTGTGTAAACAAACATATGGATTTTCAGGCATATCATTGTCAGTTGTACCAGCCTCGACTTGTGAAATCTCAGCCTCCTGTCAGGTGAACATTGTATAGATGCACGTCCGGAACCTTTCTTTTATGGCTCAATGGCCAACTCGCAGGGAACCCTTTTGCCAAGACACTTCATGCCGAATGGGCATTCAGTGCTACGAAGAGTAAAACAAGTGCCTGTGTGTGGGCGCCTTTGACAAGCTGCAGTTGCTTGTGTGGGGAACCTGAGAGGTTCCGTGTTTTCGACTTAGAGAAGTTGATCCTTTGCAAGTTTTGTGACATCACCCCATTTCATTGCGGTGCTGAGTCTTGCTACCAGAAGTGGTAGCGGAGCCTGTGAGCTCCCGAATTCGCTTCAAACCACTGCGCAAGTGAACAAGTTGGGTGACTGGACACGGCACGAGATCATGTCCAAAGAGTACCACCCCGAGAGCCGTGACCCAACTTGGAATGGAGATCTCAATGGATGGCAAACCTATGTGAGAAAAGTGAGACTGCAATATGAGCAGACGCCAAGTCACAAGAGGAAGTTGCTTGGTCCACGCCTCGCTCTGAGGTTGACGGACAAGGCCTGGGACATCACGCAGTCCATCAACCACGATGAATTGCGTCGTCCAAATGGTGCGAAATACCTGTTGTTCCTCAGGGAACGACTTGGTCGCACCCCAGTTCCAGACGCTGGCCAAAGGCTCGAAGAGCTTTTCCTTCGGTTGCGGAGGGCTCCTGGCTCGTCTATGGCAACATGGGCTTCGCAGGTTCGTGAGGCTTACCGTGGAGTTCAAAGAGCTTTAGCAAGGGCCAGAGGACCTGAAGAGAAGGAACCGTCAGTCAGAGCAGGTTCACGTGCTAGAACCTTCACCACAGAGAGGATCAGCTTAGTGAACCTCACCGAGAGCCACCTTCACCAGTGCGTGGAGGCTTTGCTACGCCGACTCGTGTGGCTCCTACCGTGGAAGAATTCTTGGAGACTGAGGAGCAGGAGGGTGGCGATGATCAACCGGAAGAGCAGGACCCATGGGCTGGCGTTGTCAGGTCTTCTGGCACCAAATTCTCGGCCTTCTCCTTTGTCATGTCCACTACGTCTGGGGGCAATGGGCCCGGTGAACGATGATGTCCGGGCGCTCCTACCCGAGGAGTGTATTCCAAGCGCAATCGGCATTGACTGCATGTCACCCATTTGGCCCATGCATTTGAACCGGATCGGCTCCCACGTCCGGGAGGCTCTGGGACGTGGTGGCCATGGCACGGGGGGCCCTCCAACCGTGGGTCCCGTGGGTCCGGGCCCACAGTTCGGGCATAGTCCAAAGGAGTGCCCTCCTTCTTGGATGCCACCTTGGCTTTCGCCTTGCTCACCGCCTTCTCCTTCGTGAGGTCCACCACTGAAGGAGCACCCTGGGCCTTCTCGGGAACCATGGTCTTGTCTGCCATTGCTGGGAGACGAGAGGGAACAACCTGAGTCCTTAGAGTCACTTTCCTTAGTAGGACAAAACACTTGAGCAAGAGAGACATTCGGTTCGGAAATTTCTTTGCTGTCCTTAGTGAAAGCTTCACACTCGATGTCATGCTGTGACACCTCACGGGAGATCTCATGACTTCTATCTTGATCCTTAGTGCCATGGTCCTTATAGAATCTTCATCTGACAGAGCTTCTGCAACGTCCGCCGCACTTCCCTTTTCTGTGATGTGGGGCGGAAATGATTCAGGTTGATGCAGGGACAAGGGATACGGGTTGTGTCTTTC
>DF244646.1:0-24747 GCA_000507305.1 Breviolum minutum Mf 1.05b.01 | reverse complement strand
CAATATCATAACACATCACATCACCACCAACACACCACAGAAACATAACCAACCGCCACCATTAATTCATCACCAGACGGCACAGCTGAAGGCTGGTGCATTGGTTAGTGGCCCTGCTCCGATTCCATAAACCGAATCTTTCCTCGGTTCCGATATATTTATTTCGAATCCTAGATTTTCAATTCCTTAGCATCCAGACTCATCATTTCCATTTTTTTTTCAATCTACTTCCAATACCTCAAGTTGTGGCTCCTGTTTTTCGGACCCGAAAGATTTACTGCCCCGACATGTTACAAGAAAACCATCTCCGGGACCTTCCAGAACCTCAACATCCGGAACTTTTGAAGCTTTTCTTATACTTGATATATAAACGGCCTCAAATAAAAACCTTACCTTCCAGAACCTCAACTCTGTTTCTGTTTGGAACATCGAAATTTCTGTTTCCTTGACGCCCAGCAATCTAAGTTACGGTTCACTCATGTAGAAACAGTGTATATTTTGATTTCCGTTCTCGGAAAAACAAGATGCTGCTGGTTCGTTGAAAAGCCGTACCCAAAATATCGCAATCAAAGGGTATACGTAAAATCGGCTAAAAAGCTCCTTTCACTGCCGGCGGCAGTGAAGGTTCCACTGTTGATTGGTTATACATCTGAGTTTGATCATTGAAGGTGAATTTCTGATAGGTTTTCCAATGACAATGCAAATGTGTTCAACTGGACTTAGATATAAAGAGCTGATGCAAACAATGGAATCTATGACATGATATTCATATTTTCGGAATTTTCCATAACGAAAACACCAGGAATTTGTCGGATTTTCAACTACCCCGCATCTGTACCCAAAAAACCGCTAGGATTCCAGTCTTTTTTCACAAAATTACCTCCTGTGCAAAAGGCTCCAAAATTTCAGCGCATCTGTATAGTCAGGATTGAGATTCACTCGAAGGGTGGTGGGAGATAATTAAATTACCTTAATTTGATACTTTGCAATAATAAACTATTCTTATTGTTATTTTTTCGTTTTTGGTTTCTGCAAACAACGTTACATTCGTCCTATGCAGCGAAAATCTAGCGATTTGCAGCAGTCAGTCTGTTGTTTCTTGGTTAATTTGCAAACAATCAAATGATCCAAAACAGGAATTGTACATGTTGATACATGTTATACAACTAAAAATTCAAATCATTTCAACAACTTTCTGATCCTTTATGCTGCACCAACTACAAGGATGTTGCAGGTTCTCAAGGTTAAGACACCCCTGCACATGGCTGCAACTGCCATGCATCCTGACAATGTCACACCATGTCCAAACTCCTTGCAGTTTCGCAAAGGAGACAAACATAGAAAACAACTACGGCTACATCCTCACCATTCCACCTCCTTATATTTAAATAAAGACTTAGACTAGTTGTAGTTTGCAACAATTTGGGGCAACTCCCGAATTGGACAAGTTTTTATCATGACTGGTAGCTGGTAGATTCAAATATATTGATAAATGACAATAATACGTGATACATAGCAAATACCACATGAAGAACAATAAAGGAAACATAACAATAAATGACGATAAATTAATGAATAATGAGAGTAAATGATTAATAAAAATGATAATAAACAAAAAAATACGTGATACAGTAGATAATAATAACAAATAGTCATGAGTAATACAAGATAGTACGCAATAATAAGTAATAACAATTATGGATAGAACATCATAATACACAATACTACGTACTACTACATACGACGACATAAAAATACACAATATTCATAAGTAAGCATAAATGACAATGGATAATAACACGAGTACATAACGATACATAATCATACATCAAGCAAAACAATCGATATTCTAACACAGAAACATAACACATATTACACACACAACCAAGAACAAACTGGCACATCAATGATAGACGATAAATTGCACATGAGAAAACATAATAAATGAATCATATATAATAATACACACTATGGAACCAATAACACGTAGTGAGTAAGAAACACAATAAAGAAAAGTCAATAATGAAAAAAGACAACACTACGACCACCACCAACACCACTGCCAAGAATAATCCTAACATTGAATAAACATAAACGATACCGATAATTTGATAATAGCAATAATGCATAATGATGATGATAATAATCATAACAAATGTGATAGTAATGATAGTGCATGATAAGAAATGATCATGATAGTATTAATAAAGGTGGATTGTTGTCCCAAACAGAACCTCAAAGCACCTGGGGGCCACATGTCCAAAAAAACACTAAGAAGTCTCACTTAATCAAAGTACATCAGAATCAAAGTACTCTCAATTGTCAGGGGTCATTATAGTTGATAGGTAGTTTATCCCATCATTTACAAGGTTTAAGCACCATCCCAGGTGGTGAAGGATTTCTGAACCATCAACAGCATTACCAACCTAAACAATGCATTATCATAAAGGAACTCCCCAAAATTACTCTAGATTTGCATTGGTTTGATCCCCAAAAAATTGGTAATTTCATGACCCTAGATTGTGATGATATTGCAAATGTCTGCATTGTTCCGGTCGTACCAACTTTGCCGTGACTGCTCCCTGTGGAAGACGTAAATCTTGCTGTCAATCATTCTTCGGAACAAGCCAAGCAAACGAAATGAAGTGGAATGGGATACCCTTCTCAGCAGAAGGACACAAATCAAGTAGATATGTAGGATACGTATCTTGGAGACTTTGCCATTGGACACGCCAGCTGCGACAGGTGCGCAAGCCACACATTCATCAATCACTCATACCCATCGAGATGTTGCATCGATCCTGGATGGGAAAGTGGAAAGGATAGTGCCAGTTTCCTGATCAAAGATCCCCATTATCTTAACTGAAACCAACCAACCCCGCGAAAAGTGGAGCACTTCGAACGTCAGATGGCACGTTTGGGCACGCAGGCATGGCTGAAGCTATCAAAGCAAAGTAAACGAATGGGCATGATTGAACATTGTGTCCCATGGAAGGGCCAAAAGAGGAGCTTAAGAAGAGCTTCATTTTGTTCAATCTGCAGTTTTATGTTCTTGTTACAATGCTAGCACAGCTCGCCTCAATCCACTATAACTCCATCACCTTCCACTTTCCACTCTCACTTTTCTACCCAGTCTTCATAACGAATGCATGGATGGGGTAGGAAGATCATTGGGAAAAAAAGAACACCTATATAACCCGAAAAGCCACCGAAAAAAAGGGACCCACCTCGGCTCCAAACGACGGGATTCCTCGGAAGACGAGATGAAAACAAGAAATCAAAGAAGATGACTAGTTGGTGATTTCAACTTTTTTTTTTTTATGAGTCAAAATGGGGAATCTTCCCCAAATAGGGGTGAAACAAATATTTGAAACCACAACCTAGAAGAGGATGAACATTGATCTCAAATCTCAACATCTGTCAACAGAATATGGGTTGGAGCTGTTGCTTTGTGCCAACGACCTTCCCATTTTGTTGTTCTCTGGTGTTATTCAAAAATTTCAGTCAGAACGTGAAAGGACCCTGATACATGCCTTAGGCCTAGGGAACAAACACAGGTCAAATTAATACTTATCTGGACAACCAATAGGTCTTCTTAGGTAGAAGGTCTATGAAGGTCTTCTGATCAATATGCCGATACACATGTGGCTTGTTCACGGTCTTGAATTATTAATTGTCATCTTAATCTTCAAATTATTTTACATAAACAAACATGATTCACATCAAGAATGTCACTTGATGCATTCGCACTTGCCTCTCCAACACTGCAAGCAGTCGCTAAGTATTTGTAATCAAATGCCAGGATTGACCTGTGATGAAAAATCACCAGGTTTCCTCACGTGCATCATGGCCTTTCGTTGTTCCTCCAACTGTGCCAACAAATTGTCCACCTTTTCGGTCTTCGTCGCTTCCTTCGCCGAGGAAAATCAATCCATAGAAGCGCTTTGAATCAAGGATATCCAAAAAAACAATTCAAGGACGACTTTGGCAATTCATCTTGTTTTTCAGGTTTATTTAAAAACATAAGTTTAACAACAAAAACAACAACCCACAACATTCAAGTTTGAAATTATTCTCGACTTCTTCACCCTCATCCACACAGTCACCGCCTTTATCCTCTCATGCTTTGGATTTACCTGGCAATGAAAAGCTGTAGATAGGTTTGAGTTGCTTCCACAAAGCCTCTTGAAAACATGGAGACACAAAAAATCACATGCAATAAAATAACAACATGGATAGTAAACTACCCCAGTGATTCAAAAAAAAGGGGGTGGGCCACTGCCACTTCAATGGTTCTTCATGGAGTGGGTTAGGCCGTTAGGCGTTTCTGTGAATCACAGTCAAGGCCCGCCAGATGGATGCAAATGGACTGCGGGCCGCTCCTCTGCGTCATTTGATTCGATCGTCGGCACGAACAACCTTGGTGTTACATCTTGAAAACTTTCATTGTAAATGCTGCAAAGTTGGACTTTGCGATGTAGCCGAGGTATATTAGTATATTAGAGATAACAATAGAATACAATTAAAAAAACAACTTGGAACATTTACCAAGTTCTTTGGCGAATTGTAGTAACTATCTTGTTAACCTCTGCAAATCCTGCCCATGTTCAGTTTTGAAATTGGATAAAATCGAGCCATAGAAAATAACAGGACTTCGGCCCATGAGAATTTCCCGAAAAAATCTGAGGTGACTGCCCAATATCCATCGTGGTTTCATCGCACATGTTCAACTGAGTAGCAAACTGTGCTTCGTCCCTCGTTGGTAGTTTATAGGATGGAGGAATCCTTGGCTCGCAATAGCTGGAAAAACGGACCGTGTACAGCAGCAACATATTGCTCATACATGCGGTGATTTTGACATCTTCTGAATTTCTATAAGTTCGTGAGTTTGCAACCAGGCTGCTATTCTGTGAGCCTTACAAATGTCAAGCTTCTACTAGTTCTAAGTTCCAGGCGGATAGACTCGCTCTTCTCTTCTAAGCTGTTTACCATGAGAGACCTGGAGCTGTCATGCTGAGAGGATGACATTTTATGGGTCCCATCTGGCAATCTGGATGCTCCGTTTTTTGCCTAAAAATTGACATCCCCAAACATCCCCCCAAACATCGGGGCCTGGGGATGAAAAAAACGCCTGGAAAATTGCCAAAGATTCAACCTGGGTGTCCCTGACCATTCGGACAATGATCTCTTTTTTGTGGAGTTCCAGCTTCATGAAACCATACCTGCCGATAGCTCATTGGCTGCGACCTACTGTTGATGGACAAAATCCTGCACCAGTTGATAGGTAGTTTATCCCATTATTTACAGGGTTTTATACATCCCAGGTGGTGCAGGATTTCTTCCATCAACAGTATCTTTCCCTAAATGGTGATTTGCATGGCAGTTTCATCCCGAAACGGACAAGAATCATCAGGTTTTTTGGTGAAATGATTCAGGCTTGTGGTCAGATTTTGTTGGGCCAAGGGGACAATGACATCCATGAAATTTCACTGAATGTATCCATCTTGCGGGATCGGCACTGGTCGTCCCATCCATGTTCATTTGGCATCTCTTCAGACCTGGCTACAGAGTGGATATGATTCCGTCGGCGGAATCCGTTTCCAGAAAAAAACAATATATACACAAAACATCAAAACAAGTACACCCCCGAAAATGAACGACTGGAACCTAAAAATTACGGTACCCAACTGAAAGGGAAATTCATCTTCCAAACCTTCATTTTTGGGTTCAAATCGTTCATTTTCCCGGGTGTTTCCCGAAACAAACATCCATCCACTAAGACACTAAGAGCTGGGCGTGATACCACCTCCACCACCCGAAATCAGCACAGCGGTTCCACCCAGTGGGTTTTTACCCTCAGGGGGTCCATGGTAGACACGACCAATCTGGTGAAACATTGAGGTATGATTTTTGCATACTTGTAGCATGTGCCTTTGGGGGGGCATACAGAAATAAACAAACAAGAATTCCATGATTCAAATGCATAGCACCAATAGATATTTAAGATATTGGTGGTTTGTATCAGTACCCACTTGAGTTTTATCATAGTTTATCCTTCTCTATTCTCTGCGCATGTCAAATCGTATCCAATTGAAGCATGAGGCCCAGCCCACTTTTCTTCCAAATCAACTGCCGAGTCACCCATTGTGGCCAACTGGGCAGGAAGAGAAACAACGAAGAAAAACGCTTGTTCTTTCCAATCTTTGCTAATTTCACAGTTCAAATTCAATTGGAGTCCCCCCCTCTGTCTCCAACATTAGCATTCCAATATGAGCATGCAATTTGCTGCGAAAAAAACACCTTCCCCATGTCTGAATATGCGAAAACTCTGAGTCACAGGCAAATCTTGATGATGTGTGTGGCCAGTAATCATCATATCAATACCTTGATTTGTTTGGAAATCCCATTTTTTCCCCCAAGCAAAAAGGTTGGATCAACACCCATCCAACCAAAGCATCTCCAAGGTCCAAGATCTGAGGTCAGGGACCATATTTATGGCTGATTTTTTGCCAGAAGTCCATACCCCACCTGAAGGGACTCATGGGACGAGTAGAGAGGTGACCCCTTCAGCGAAAAGCCGTTGGTAATACAACTACTCTTTTTTGTAAGAGTTGTGAAGGTCTTCCTGGATTTTTTTTGAAAAAACAGGGTGCAGGGTGCATGTATTTCTGAAATGGGATTATTAAATTATGAGAAATGGATCCAAGATCGAATTCATGTTGCTCATTTTCAAAAAAGAAACTCAACATGGCGTTGGCATACTACAAAATTTGCCACAATCAATGGTCCAATTGAATCTATTCTTCTTTTGAAGCTGCATTTAACAGCTTCTCACTGCAGCACCCTGAGTTTCCAGCAAAGGTGGGAAGTGGGTGACAACGATCTGCCAGTCCTTATCCAATATCATCTCGATATCTTTCACAAAACTGTCTCTACAACGACCAAAAGAGTCAGGGGTATGAAGAAAGCATTTCTAGGTGCTGGTTTCAACCCATTTGAAAGACACCAGTCAAATTGGATCATTTCCCCAAGTAAGGGTGAAAATAAAAAATATTTAAAACCACCACCCAGGATACCTCGATTACCTTGACTGCTTACCCGCAAACGCACGTCACTGAGTCCAACGCGGATGCAAGATTGGATGATTGAAGTTGCTCCTCAGCGTTTAGAGTTTAGTACCAAGCGGGAGAATGCGTCATCCCTACGCAAAAAAAAGTCATCCCAAATCAACAATAACATTGCATCCCAAGTAATTATGCCAAACAACTACACTCCCTGAAACTAACATAACCCCTGAAAATAGGCTGGGTCCCAAAAGGAAATACATTTTTGTCCAGCCATTGATTTTCAGTGGGCGATGTTCGTTAGTTTCAGGAAGTTTTTTTTTTTGAAACGACACCCCCCAAAATCCACATCTGAGCTGAACCGACAGCCAACCAGCTGCACTGCCTCTTCCAAATCGAGATGAACCACCATTTGCCTCACATCGACTGTGAAGAAAATCTGCAAACAGAAACAATCCAGTCGCTTTGTTGGTCAAACTCTCCAGTCTGAACAAGCTTTGCATGGCTTCAAGGCTATTAATTGCCACGACTTTTTATTTATTTCATTTCATTTTTGATTCCGGATCAGAAGCATACATCAACAAACGCAAAGATCATAGGTAAGCACATCAATATCTATCAATAGGTCGATAGGTGGATGAGTACGAAAATGACGTCCTCAAGCTTTCCCTCCACCTTCTGGCATTTATAGCAACACATCCTTTCACAATACCGAGGTGCACTCATTTGGGTTTGAAGGACCAGTCCTGAGTGCCAAATACAATGAATGGCTGCATATTTGTTCAAGACTCTAGCTGCTAGAAACATTGTCAGGCGAAATCCGAGACAGTTTGAGTGCCATGTGAGACATGGTCACTGACAAAATGATACAATCCTTTCAGAATCCTTTCTTTCAACTCTTTTTTATACCAAGAAAACTGCTGGACCTGGACTGTCAAACATAGCTTGATCCATATGAAAATCCACTACACCACTAAATCTCGCCCACAAAATCAAACCGAACTTAGTTTGACAAAAAATCTCATCACTGACCTGAGCTGCTGGCACGTTGCATCCCTTGTACTCGTGATTGTGGCTTGTTCCTGGCCCATGTCACCGAGATTCATCAGGGAACCAACCAAGGGCTGTTTTACTGAGCTTGACACCACAAATGTTGTGCATAGGATCCTGTGCTAGGCAGGAAAAAGCTGCAGGAAGATGATAACCCTCCAAAGTTGAACGAATGGAACCTGAAGTCATGATGCTTTCCAAAAGGAATCTCCTTTCCCAGAGGGTCTGATTTTCAGGTGAACCATGTTAAACTTTCAGGTTCCATGTTTGCGATTCAAGAGCCGCAAGGCAATCTGTTGATGAGAGACATCCTCACCACCGGTTGGAAGATATCATACACTAAATCGTGGGATGAACTATCAACTGGTGCATGATTTGTCCATGAACAGTAGCTTCACAAATTCGATTTCGTTTCATCGATTTCTTCAGTCCTTCATAGGGTCAAATGCATCGAACATATTGGTGTCCTTGGCACACTTCAGCTGGGTGTCAGCTTCAAAACAGCAATCTTCTCTCCATTTCAAACAGCGGCTTTATCAAGAAAATTCCCAATGAAAAAACTGGGCAAAGGACGGAACAAAATCCCTGGTTGGTGGTTTCAACCCACCTGAAAAATATGCTTGTCAAATTGGTTCATTTCCCCAAATAGGGGAAACCAACTAATTAGATGTTTGAAACCACCAACTAGATCTTTACGCAACTTCAAGGTCAAACGTTGCAACCGGTTGCAAGGCCAAGTATCCACAAAGAACATATCAATCACGAAGCCCTCACACTTCATCCACAGGAACATTTCCAGCTTGACACCCAACAAAAACAGCAAAATACGTTTAAGAAGTCAAGTTAGAAACAAAACCTTGAACAACAAAAACCTTGGAATTAAACACAATAACAAAACCAACTTGAACACCTGGAATGCGATGTGTTTTTTTTTGAAGTTTGTGTTAGATTGAAACGTCAGGTTGACGTCACCTCTTCATCAGCATCACTGGTCTGCTCGTAGATGGCTCGAGTCCTCAATCCGTGAAAAGATTTTGCTCAAGTGACTTCTGCCACCTTGACAGATCTTGATACCTCAATAAATCACTCCTCACTCTGCTTCCTTGAACAACCAGCAAAACCAAATGCACTCATAGCAATCTAAAAATCTTCTTACCCAACTTCCGCCACTGCCGAAAAGGACTTCCAGTTACATACCGAGGCGCTTGTAGTACAAGGCAGGCTGAAACCATCTCCACTTGCTCCCTGGAATGAGCACAAGTGCATCCACAAAGTGCGAACAAAATATTTCATAGAGTATGACACTATAAAATAGACATGAATGCAGCATACAAGACTTGGACATCTCAATTTGATCCGAAAATCAAAGATTTTGGAATGATTAAGGTACTTGCAACGTTCTATCCCATATCCCTTTTCTGTTCCCTTCTGTTACCACAAACAAGGCACAATTCAGCTACTGGGGGAAGATCTGGATCACCCTCCCCTCCGTCGCCTGGTGCACCCCATGTGTAGGCAATGGTTTGATCCCAAGCAGCCAGGTAATGCCAGCCTGACTTTGACCAAAACCCACCAGTGACATTTGCATGGTCCCATGGTTGGTAATTTGGGATTTCTTTGCATGGTTTGTTATAATCACTATATAATTGAGTAGTATTTCAGCCGCGGCTATATATATATATATATCCTCAACAATCAGGATTTTTTGATTGCTCACTTGGATATCCAAAAATCCATGCCAGCAGCACCACCCCAGTCGTGGTTTCCTAGCACGCTCAGCCACCTTAGACACGGGGTAGGTTGGAAGGTTGGAAAGGGGTTTTCCCTCAAAGAAAATCCAAACAGAGCGGGAATGCTGAGGTTTCCTCCTCAAATCAAGTTTCTTGATTCATCAAAGGTACCGTTTCGCAAAATTTGAAGTTCCAAGCAAGTTGGTACACGTAAGGTGTGGGGATTCCTTCAGTCAAAATATCTGAAAACATGTTCCGGGTGTGCACTTCGTTCAGCTCAATGTCTGCTGCATTGGGGATGGTGCAACTGATCTGATGACTTACAAGTGAAAGCTCTCAACATTGGAATAAGCACTGCAACCATGGATTAGTCTCTAAATGTCTTTGACTTCAATTTGTTCTGGTCCAATTCTATCAAGCTTTAAAGGCCCTAGCAGGCATTCCCAACCAACCAGGGCTCAGACTGCAATTTGTCGAGTGAGCCGTGATACCTTAAAGGTTCATCTCTGCTTACAGATTACAGAGATTGGGATTTACTTCAACTCTAATAACTCTGAAGGGCCCCTAAGCATTTACTAAACAAAATCTTTCTTTGAGTCCAAAGCTCATTCCAAAATATGTCCAAATACGAATGGTTCAGTGAATTGTCTTCTCATATTAATTATATAAATATGATATGATATTCTATATAAGAATCAAAATCAAAATATGATATGATATTCTATATAAGAATCAATATCATCCATATTGCCATGTTTGTCTTGCCCCAGTTTCTCACAAGAGATCTGCAGTCTTCCTTGGGCCTCCACATATTCTCGTAGATGTAAGTCCACCTATCAGTCTGAAGGTTGGCAACGGATATGTCATTGCGAGGCTGTTGTCATGAAGGCCTTTCTAGGCCAGCTTGATGGTAACATCGTGTTTTATTGTCCCCCTCCAAAAAAAAGGTCAGTCCAGAAATCCATCCAATCCAAGAAAAAATACAAACATTTGGAACTCGGAGTCCCATCTGGATACTGTCTGTAGCTGTAGCAATTTTCCCATCCAAGTCCTGGTGCAAAATGGTCCCGTCCCTTGCTCCCTAAGATCGTAGCTGTGGGCCACCATCAAAGCTTTCAAAGTTTCCACCTCGACATGGGTATCTCTAAGGAGCCAACGCCAACCAACCACCCCCCTTAGCCACCATCACCACCCACCTTTTCCCCCCCCAAATGATGGGATTCATAACCTCCCGGAAGGGAAAATGTGGGCAATGCATGAATTCTTGCTGTAGCAGCAACTGTCTGAGAAGCCATGCAGGTGCCAGCAATACCTCCCCAGTAGAAATTGTCACCAACCTCGGGTTATCAATGATGATGGTAGCTGCTGCTTCCCGCAATGGGATGCTTCAGAAATCCCAAGGCCAAACACCTGGGATGGTTTTTCAAAGCTTGTAACTAATGGGATAAACTACTTACCCACTGGTGCGGGATTTCTGAACCATCAAAAGTACCACGTCTGCCAAATATAAAGTCCTCCTGGCTTTGAGATGTTTCGAAGGGCTTTTGGTACTTACTAGGCTGATTCCTATATTGTGAATTCATTCTTCACTGGGCAAAAGGTAGGTCTTTGATGGATTGTGGTAGTTTCTGGTAAAGTAACAAATCGGTGGTTAAGGTGTATTTTCCAGTGCTACGTTACTTTACCAGAAGGTATATCTTGGAATACATGGAGGATCATTCCAGTTGGTAAGTGCTTAATGACCATGGTAAGTCCCCTAAGTAGGGTTGTTCCCCTTCCAAACGGTCTAAATGGCTTGTAAATCGGGGTTACTAACCACATACTAACTGGGATGATCCTCCAAGTATCCTTGGGATTTCTTTTGGCTTCCCAACGTTCAGAATGTAGTCGACTCTGTCAACTTCCTCGGCCCAGCAATGGATCTCCATGCAACAAATGACAGCTGACATTCCCATTGAAAAATACTGTTTTTTTTTAAAGGGATTCTTTATGCCACAACTTATTGACATCCCAATGTAACTGGGGATTTTTTTTTAGGTCCACTATATAATAACTTTAACAAACAATAAGTAGGGGTCAATTTGAAGTCACTGCTCAAATGTTTCATGCCTTTTTTCCACAACAAGCCAACCCCCTACGGACCCTCACTTTTTTTTTGCGGTGTCATGACGGCCAATGGATGACCGGATGACCATGAGATTCATAGTCCAAAGGGCATCTCATTGTAGGATGCAATGCAAACATTCCCCGAATTTCCATGGGGACGAAACGATGGAAACCGCGTCATTGGTGGTTTTTATCCACCATGACTTCATAGAATCTGATACAAGAACGTTGCCACTACTGCCAGGAAAGACAGGCAAGACGCTGAATTCCTCAGTACCTGGGAAAAAAATGAGAGGTTGGGTCAATGAGCATTGAGTAGATGTGGCAAACCGGTGCTGCCTCATTACTCTCAATGGAAATATCGAACATATCAAGCATCCTTCAAAGCAAAGCCCTGCCTCATTGTCGGTATCACATGCTGTTCCAAAGGTATCCATACCAGCGATGTAGTTGTACCTCCAGTTTGAAGCATGCGGGCGTGTGTTTACAATTTTACATATCTAATATACCAGTACGTACAAAAAACATATCAAATCACAATATGTACGTATAGAGAGTTTAGATACAATCATTGTGATATGTTATACCGTGTCTCTATACTGTACATACATATACATGATATATCACAGTGTCATTGCCAATTGCTTAAGTTTCAACTGTTTTGCACAAATACTTAGGCTGTACTTTGCAAGCACAGCAAATCAAACAAGGTCTCGTTGCTTGACGTCCAGGACGTCCAGCTTGAGGATCTTGCAAAACAAGATATATTGACACAGCAAACAAATCCCTGTAATCAATTCCATTGGAGTTCCAAATGGTGTTTATGATAATTCTGCTGCATATTCATATCATTTCTCTATACATGGTTACATAGCGCACTTCTAAATGGCTAGTTAGTAACATGTATTCAATTAGCTTCAATTTTTTGTTCCCCTTCATCTTCTGAGATGCCCCAACTCCTCGTCCTTATTATCGACGGTGGGAGATCTTGACCATTCCTGATGGGAATTTTTCCACACTTCTGAAGGAAGCAAAAAAGATAGCATTGTTGATGGTTCAGAAATCCCAGGTTGCCAACCACCGTTTGGATGGGTTTGAAAAAAACCATTGTAAATTTGATTGGATTGACTGCCAACCTCAACTGGTTTTTGCATTTCTGAACCATCAACACTAGCATTGATATGCACTGATACTGTTGATGGTTAAGAAGTCCGGTGATCATCAGTTGATATGGAAACTATCTCAGTTTTCGTAGGTTTTTTTTCATACATCCCAGGTGGTGAGGGATTTCTGAACCACCAACACAGCACCTGTGTTTTCTGAAATGCTGACAACTGCACTCATGCCACTCATCTTGAGAATGAGATGAGAATGAGAAAGTATTGAAATCCAACAGAATGAGAGCCAAAGCAACTGTTAATCCTTTCTGCCAAGCCTCACAGCCATTCTTGCAATCTTGAGCAACCTTGATTTTTGGGATAGAAGAAAAAGCGTTTTTGAGATTTTGGTTCCAATTCCAGTACTGCAAAACATATATCGTAGGGATTGAAACTTGAGAAAATCAAATGCCGAAATCTGGATATGTGATCGTTCCCTGGAGGGTATGACTCTCATCTTCTTCTTGTCTCATCATGATGAATCAAACTCTAGCAAACCTTTGGTCAGTGTTCCCCTCCATATCAATCCATTCGCAGTTTCCGGCCCGAAAAAGGGCACTTTCAGTTTCGAAAGGATGCCAAAAGACACAATCACCATCCTCATAGCAAAGTGGGAACCTCTCTGGACAAATCTGGGCCTAGCGAAAAATCGTTTTGGCGGCACAGTGAAAGGAATCCACCATGTCGTGAAGCTTGGTAAAAGCACGTGGACATATGTTCAGCCTTAATCTTGCGTAGATGTGCGTCCTAAGTTATAAGGGAAATTTACCTATATAATGTGATGCAATAAGTGTTCCCATCATCTTGAATCCTGCACAGGCTGGACAAACTGAAGCTGGTATCACCATTCGACGTCAGGTGGATGTCCATTTTCTTGCAAAATCATTCCATTTGGAGAAACACCAAAGAAGCAAAACACACCAGCAAACTCTTTCAACAGCCCTCCAGAAGCAACAAAAATTACTTGCAGATCCCAGGTGCCTTCTTCCAATGCACCGTGGCCTTGAAGGACACTAGAAGCAGCTAATGAAGTCGCGTGTAGCGTACGTATCCATACAAGGCAAAGAGGTCCAGAGAAACGTCCGAAAGCAAAGACTAGATTGGCACACACACACCCAATAGCCACCACCCCGTAAAATAACAAGGCCTTATTAAAGGGGATTATTTCCCTGACAATGATGGTTACACTAACCCTTAGATTAAGGCCTTAGTTAACCTGCGGGGGTGGCATTGGGTGAGTGTGGGTCCCAACTGTTTTGATCTTGGGCCTTGATTGACTTGGTCCAAGGGGGTCTATGTCCATCTTTAATGAACAGGCCATCCAACATGATATGCTCCTCCTGAACAGGGCGGGAACCGCGGGAACCGCAGGGCAACCCATAGGGCCAATATGGCCCATATATTTGAAGTAACAGAAAATTGCTGCAATCTTTCAATTAACAATGTACAGGCTATCTACAAACACATCTTCAATCAAATCGTAACTCCAAGTTGGGAGTTATCCAACACAATCGAAAAAAAATAATCACCAGTAAAATACCGGTAGATCACAACAATTGACAAGTTTTTCAAGCTGAAACTTGAACCTGCGTGGTGATGTTGCTTTCAGGACGTGACGATTTGCTGGCTGATTTTTTTGGATTTCCCACCATCCCCACGGTTTCATTGCAGCACGACGAACCCAGTCCTCGATCCATTCTTTGCCCAAGTTCTTCCCGTCAAAGACCTGGACAGCCGCCATACGAGTTGTCAGGAACGAAACGTTTCGTCGGATGACGTTTTGCTGATGTTTCACAAGTATCTGGAAATGTGAAAAATGGTATCCAGGAATAAAACTGCAGGTGTTTTTTTTGGGATATTTGCTGTGGAAATAAACCAAACATTTTTACATAATAAACTTTTTTTATGCCTTCGTTGGAGGTGCCCTTCACCATTGGATCATAGCCTTCCGTTACTTCTTCAAAGGTCTCAGTCTTGTTTTACCAATAGAATGCTGAACAAAACTAACACAAACCCCCCAGCTTGCTGGATAGATTTGGAACATCTCAAATCTGCGCACTGATATAGTTGATCGGAAATCGGAAATCCTACTGTTGGTGGCTGAAATCCGGCCAACCAGTTGAGGTTGGTAGTTTATCCCAATATTTGCCAAGGTTTTATACATGCCAGGTGGTCGTTTGGGATTTCATCTATGACATCACCAGTTCTCACCCCCAAGACGACCTTCATGCCCTTGGAATCTTCTGCATCCTTCACCTTTTGCCTAAGGAGATGTTGCAATTTTGCAGCCCTTCAGGGCACAGAAACGACAAACACAAAAACACAGCGAACAACCAAACAAAACATGATTAAAACAAACAAAAACACACACAAAACCATGATGAAAATGACAGGCAAAGCAACGAGTTGGAGCTGAGTTGTTTGTAACTCATTCCTCCTTGGTCGGAGTGGTGAAGAATGACACAACATGAGCTACCAGCCTGGAGGGAAACCTACGTAGTGACTGGTCGCAGCGAAACGCAGCTTCCACGGTATTTTCTTAAGCTGCTGATTTATGACACATCATACTGGGATGGTTGTTATATCCATATTACAATGTATTATCATAATATTATACGTAATGTATTTGTTTTAATGACCATGGAACACATTTTTTTTTGGGGGGGGGAAGAAGTCTCCAATGTCTGATATCAATCTGTTCAGAAAACTTTCAGATTCTTCCAAAAAACATCCAATGCCCATTGCCACCTCGCTATCCATCGATTTTTTTCATCGCGAAAAATCCCCATTTCGATGCTGAGCTTCGAATAGGCATCCAGGTGTCATTCAGCTTCACGCAAACAAAGGCATCTGCGTCTGCTTCCTGTGGAACAAAGCTTCGCTTGACAGCCTTGGATGGCACATGGAAGCCAACACATCATCTAGTTGGTGGTTGAACCAACCCATTTGAAAAATGTGCAACCGTCAAAGTGGATCATTTCCCCAATTTTCGGGGTGAAATTTAAAAAAAAATGAAACCACCACCTAGATTTCTGTTGGGCCAGCATTTTTTTTGCAAAAGATGGGAGAAATGTTTGCAACACACAGCAGAAATAACAAGCTTGTAATAAGACACGATCCATTCTTAGGAAAAGTGCGAGGATCTTTTGGAATATATAGTCACGACAGAATTTCCGCCACAATAATTTGGCATTTGGCTGGAAATTCAAACCGCACATAGAAAGAACTGTGCCGATATCTTTGTGCATACAAGTAGCATCATATTCCCTTTTGCCATCAACAATCCTGGCAGCTGTTGGGGTATGTGCAAAGTTTACACAGGACATGGGGCCACCGCACTGACATTGCCACGCGTCAGGGAAACAGTGGAGCCGTGTTCAAGTCTTGTTGGAATCCCACGTTAATATCAATGAACCAAACCAAACTGGCATTATTCGAATCTTCCCTTGCATCATGCATTCTCTTATCTCCTCATCTCTTG
This sequence comes from Breviolum minutum Mf 1.05b.01, assembly GCA_000507305.1. Taxonomy (NCBI): domain Eukaryota; class Dinophyceae; order Suessiales; family Symbiodiniaceae; genus Breviolum; species Breviolum minutum. The sequence goes on along the minus strand of DF244646.1, from coordinate 8,159 downwards.
TTCACCGAATTGAATCACCTGGCCTCGTGAGATCATTGGGCTTTTGCAGATCGACGATCAGTTCCACCTTGTGCCCTTTGTTTTTATCTGCCTCGCACACGTCGCACAAAAATACGAGACGGTATGATTCATGGCATCCGAGAAGCATCCGATGATTCAATGAAGAAGCTCATGGATATGTATATATATATAATTACACATATTATCATATTAGTGGTTGTCCAAATTGTCTTCTCCCAGAGATGATTAAGCAAAACCATACTTTAGCGAGACTTTCGCCACGTCCACAAAAAATCTCTGCCGCACCCTATCTTGGATTATGAGTGGGAATAATATATGTTCTGACACCACGCCCCAACTATAAGGGCTCCCCTCCCACCTAGCTTCCTGGAATCTAGCCATTAACAAGTCCACAGTTTGGGTGACCTAGCTTTCAATGGAAGGCCTTCTTTGCCAAGCTTCTGCTAAAGCTTTGCCAAGCTTTCGCGAAAAATCACCCTATTTATAGTACCAATAGATTCTAGATTCATAAAATGCCCAAGAACCTGATATCATGGGACGAACAGAAGTCAATGATAGTCAATGTGTTTCTGGTTGCCATGGCCATCCTCCCCTTCCTGCTTAAACATGCTTCTAAACATAGGCACTGGACACTATGTACATTGTATGCATAGATCATCTTTCGCCAAAACTTTAGGGATTTTTCAAAGTTTACCCGATGCCAATTTGAGCTGAAAAATACTTTCGCCTTTTTGGTCATTTTTACATACATACAAACGTCATCCCAATCTACACGGCGAGACTCCAGGACCTTTCGGACAACTCTCTATGTATTGTACGTAACCATAGTTATACATCGGATGCCATCATGCTTAATAGTGTTCAATCACTAAGAGTGAAGTCGGAATGGCACTGTACAATGCTCCCTCCAGCATGGGACTGGACTTCATCTTTCCACTTTTAGTGCAGCTCAAAAAATTAGGCAACTCAAGTCCGGAAAGGATGTCAATTTAGCAATCGTAATTTTCCCACCGCTCAGCTTTTGAAATGACTGCTTTTCTATTTTCCATCATGCGCCATCTATATGTATTTATGTTCGAATTCCGTTCGTGCCTCATGTGTCTCGTTTACTCCAACTACATCACCTGTAAAGTTGCACAACTCTGAATCTATTGAATCTATTCATCTCGGCAATTTTTGTTGCAAATCCTTAAACCTGAATTGTTTCGGCCATTTTTTTTGGGGGGGGATTCCCTTACTCAACCACCACCATGGAGGGGTGACCTTTCACCCCCCATCTTTCACTGTGACGACGAACGCGCCTTGCAAGTGGATCCATCGGATTTGCACATGTTTTCAGGGCACTTTTCCACTTTGAACGTCTTGCACTCCTAAGCGGCCCGGGTTCCACGGTTCCACGGCATGTATGCAGGATGCAACAGGGGGTTCCACCCACAGCGAAAATCACCAAAAAATCAGGAAAAAACCATCAGATTCCCACCAGAAACCACGAGAAACGCCATTGTGACTCCATTTTCAGCCAAAGTTGCGGAATCCAGGCCCTCCATCTGGGCTGTGTATTTGGTCTTGTCTTCTGGAGCGTTGCGGAAATTGCGGGAAAATGTCAATGTCCAAAGAGTTTACAAACGCCCCAGGCTTTCATATGTGAAAGGTTGGATAATTTTGGTTTCTATCCCGGGAAATAGCCTAATATTCCCTACCACCAGCCGGCACGACTTTGAGTGTTAATGATTTTCCAAACTTCCCGTTTGGTGGAATATAGACTCGTTCCCTGGAGGGTATCTGATATCTCACAAGCGATGACATTTCTTGATGTGAATCTGCAAAACCCTCAAAATTCTCTTCAGAAGCTGATTCCAGTGGAATCTACAGAACGGCTGAACCACACCCAATTCGTCACATTTTTTGCCAAATTGTCTTTAAGTCTTAAAGGCTGTTGTAAAAACATCTTTCATTTTTTTCACCCACACATGGTGCATTTTGATGTATTTTCCCTTGAAATGACAACCAGTGCCTGGTCCCGTGACAGTTCCGTTGTAGGCCACTGTGTGATTCCTGCGGTCTAGAGATGGTTCATGAGATGGTCAACTGGTACCTTCCCGGGGCTTCGGGATGCTCGTCTTTTTACAAAAGGCACCTATTTTCAACCGATATCAAGATACTGTTGATGGACAAAATCCTGCACCACCAAGGATGATGATTATCCCATTATTTACAAGGTTTTAGCCATCCCAGGTGGTGCAGGATTTCTTCCATCAACAGTATTTCAAGACCTTTCACGAGATTTCAATACAACTTCAACTTGGATTCCTATTGGAAATGATGGGATTTGTATGCTAGAATTCATCTCAGCCATTCCTATGCCACTCCCTATGGAACATTCGGACAACGCTGGCGCTCCACATCTTCTGCTGGATCTCCAATCTGCCGCCTTCCTTCTTGGAAATGCTGAAATCACCCTTAGCATCGCCAAGACATCAGGTAAGACTCGGTAAGACCAACAATCCTGTGAGAAAAACAACTGACCCTTTGAAGCCGGAGGTCCGTCCGTGAGAATTCCGAATACGCACAAGAGATGTAAGGATTTCCCGTGGGATTTCGGACAAGAAGGTCCCCAGTTTAGAGCATTAACGACTGATATATGACTCATGACTCAGGCATGTTGAAAGGACACAAGAGGTGGATTTATTTGATGTTATGATCAAAATCAACCTGATTTTGAGATCTTAAACCTAATTAGGAAGTGTCCAAAACTGAAGAATGGAAGAACTCAACCAAAAGGATCTTTCCAATCTGTTCGTCTCTATAGTAAAAGCTGGAAGCCTATGAGACAAAACGCCTTTGAAATCAACCTGAACAAAAGTGACGAATCAAAATCTTGATACTAGTACTCCCCTGAAAACTAACTGCTGGTTCACGAAAAAAATGAATGATTCGGCTCTTCAGATCGGTGCAATCTCCTATCTGACCCAGGAAACACCCACCAGTTTTTCAGGTGGACCAGCTAACCAGCCGTTCACTTTTTTGGGGGGATCGCTGTAGTTTTCAAACAAATAGGACTCTTTCCCTGCGGCCATAGAAGCTGCTTCGAAAGTCCAATCTCCAATCACCACAGAGTCTCCAGCTTGCTCTGATCGCTGTAAGACCTTAGCAAAATCCCAAATTTTTCAACAAATCCAGGGGCTGAAACTCTTGATGGTTCAGAAATCCGGCGATCACTAGTTGAGCTTGGTGGTTTATCCACACTATTTACAAGGTTTTATACATCCCAGGTGGCTGTTTGGGATTTCGGAAGCATCAACAGAAGCAGTCAAATTGACAGTTGAAAGTTAAGCATCTGGCCACTGTGAAATTTGAGGTCTTAAGAAGGTAGCCATTCATTCCATCCCGAGATTTCGCCTCGCACAGATGGCCCCTTTGGTGGAGCAAACCAAAGCGACTGGGAGTAAAAAATGACGGATTTTCATGTCCATGTGCTGCAAATTGCTGCAACTAATGGAACATATGAAAAAATCAACTAAACACTAGCTGTGGGTTCGGGTTGGTGGTTTGGGTGTTCCTTATAACCCTAAAAAAAACAACAACAACAAAAAAAACAACGCTTTTGCACTGCAAACAATGGCGAATGAAGCCTGCGCGGGGTCCACGTGACTACCTGTCTCTTTGCACTCGACACTGCTGGAAAGGCGAATGTCCTGGATGCGGATTGGTACCCCGTACCACCGGTGTAAGACTCAAGACTCCCAGAAGCAAATGACGTAAGATACAACTTTTGATGGATAAATTTTCTTTGATTTGAAACCCACCGTGTTTCTTTCCTATGTAACTAGATGCAGCTTCAACTCCATTGCCTTGAAAGCTTGATACATTTCACTTTTTGAGGATCCCAAAATGGCCAAAATCCAAGTCCCAAAATTAGCCACCTCTTCATTGCAATGCATCGATTCATATCATTGGTTGATCCAAATGGGTACTGTACCAAAAAAAATGCACCAGAAACACAACAGGGACACCTGTAATCCTGTAATCATCTGTATCCCAAAACGCCCTCACGAAGTGGTACCTCGTTCTTGATGTCTTCACAATCTGGTCCCTGGCGGTCCAAGTCAACCGAAATGCAGAACTACACAGTTCCGCTGCGTCCAGGAAAATCTGCATGCAACCTCCAAAATGATTGCTGCATGAGGCATATATCCAAAAAAGGCAAACATAGAAAGTCAACCTCTGACTTCACACAAGTATAAGATTTCTTTCATGACTTTCTGTGTGCATCGTGTGCCGGGACGGTCGTCGTGGAAACTCAGAAATACGTAGGTAAAAAATTCGAGGCCTTGCTGCTTTGATTGAAAAAGACCCAAGCCTTGGCAACTCAGGCATCACTGAAAACCTCTGCAACTGATAAATTTCTCGGTATCAGTACGGAATCTGGCTTCCTTCGCACTGTGGTAGTACGTAACTGCAGACGGGTGACCCCCAAATACAGCTGAATAAACTTGCCGTCGATGTTGACTAACTCTCCCCAAGTGTCCTTGCCACCGTTCGAGTTTCCCAATCAATCAACAGAGTGAGCCAAGCCGCAAAACGATTCCACATACACACATACTAAACAAACTTGTAATTGAGATACAAACGAATGATATAAGTAGATATAATTAGTGCATCCACAATCGCCACGAAAAAAACCCTGCGCGGCTTCGCACTCACCCCATACCGCTGGCAAAGCTGCCCACCCCAGAGGCCAAGATCCAACGATCCAACTAGAGGCACCAAAACCCACCGGCACAGCGGCACAGCCAAAAGTTACACGAAAACGTGAGGTTTTGTTGCCGTTTCTATGCAAATCACTCTTCTGGACAGCCATTTTTGTCACGAAAAAGATGCTCTGTGGTTGTGATGCAGTGTGCACGTCTTAGTTGAAATCTGATGTATGATGTGGTCGGTCCCCTTGTGATCTAGAAGTTACAAAACGGGGCTTTAATTCTCTGCACATGGAACTTTGACAAAAATTGCGAAATAGACGGAACCGAACGAGACAGCGAAAACTACCACCCTGCAACACCTATCTAGGAAAGCTAGACACTCCGCATTAACATGTGGCGTCACTTCGAGCACACATGAAAAATCTACAGTAGTAGATTAACGCCTAAGGGCTTTGACGGGTCTCTCACAAAGTTCACACGAGACACTGCTCGCACCAATCCACACAGTAGACGTTTTCAATCTACTGCGTCCAGGTGGCTACCAAACCAAATTCATTCCCTGTTTGCCATTGGGAAGTGCAAATCTACTCAGGGTAGGAGTCCTTGAAATGACTACAATATCAGTTTCGTACAGCCCCCCAAAGGAACAGAACAAATAGCACATCAAAGTGTTGCATCTTTCCCGATGCCATGACAGACTTGAATTCATGACTCTGATACACCTGTGGCAGTGCGATTTCTTTACAGCACCATAGGTTAAGTTAATGGACTACTATCTACATAGAGATGCACTTCCCCAAGGCACAGCGAATATGGCATGGCCGTGGCCCGTGAACCCCCCTTGACCCACGGACGGACGATATATCTACATCGACGGACAGACGGACAGCCAGACAGACAGACAGGTGACCGAGTTGTCGCTTGGAAAACGGATCAAATGGGTAAATCCAAGCATCTTTTGAAACAACGTGGTTTGATTGCATTCTATGTGTGGGCCACAGCTTGTTGAGTATGCAGACTTCGAGACCAGCACCAAGCATACATGAAGATTAGATGATCGTCAAATTTACATAGATCAAGAAATAAATCAGCTTAAAATAGATAAATACATGTATGAGTACGTGCATACATACGTACATGACATACGCAAGTACATAAAACATACATCGGTAAATACGGGTACCTACGTAGATGCCTACCTACCGACCTACCTGCATGCATACAGCAGAACAAAGAAATAGATCAATATGTAGTATACAGTATACATAGAATATACATAGACATAGATAGATGAACAAAACAAATACATAAAATGACAAATCAACAAGTAGTCAACAAACAAACAAACAAACAAACAATCAAACAAACAAACAAACAAACAAACAAACACAACGAAACAAACAAACAAACAAACAAACAAACAAACACAACGAAACAAACACAAAACAAAACAAAAAAAGACAAAACAAAACAAGGAAAAGGCAAAACAAAACAAGGCAAAGGCAAAGGCAAAGGCAAAGGCAAAGGCAAAACAAAACAAAGCAAAACAAAAGAAGACAAAACAAAACAAACAAACCAAACAAAAACAAACGAACAAAACCAAAGAAAACAGAACCAAACAAGACCAAATAAACAAGAAACAAAGAAGCAAAGAAACAACCGAAACCAAACAAAACCGAACAAAACCCAAGAAACAAAGAAACAAGAAGAAAACAAGATACATAAAAAATGAAAAAGTAAGAAAGTAAATATACAGCGAATGAACGAAGAACGACAACAATTCATTACTAAATGCATGAATGCATGAAACCATGATACGTGAATGCATGAATGCATAAATGCATGAGCGTAAAAATGCATAAATAAAAGAATGAACAAATGAAATAACACATGTATGAACAAAGAAAACTCAATGTACACGAATACATTGATACAGTACACTTTCATCAATGTAAATGAAAATTTCTGAATCGATTCCACTTGAGTCCACTGGCCCAAAGCTTTCCCGGTCCAATGGCCGGTTAAACGTCCTCGTTGTCCTTCGCAGGACTTTGGACTCTGACCTTGTCTTCCATCTGTTTCTGCAATAGATCCAAGTCCGGGAATTCCACAATCCTCAGCCAAGGAATCCGCGTAGGAAAGGTTTAATTTGAAGCAGCCTTAAGCCATGAAGAAAACCTGGCCTTACTTTCCATTGTACTGGTTGGTTAATAGGGATCCTTATAAACTGGGTTGCATAATCCCCTATATACCCTAAACAACCAGGTTTTTTTTCATTACTGAAATATCAAGAGAGTTGCACTGTTAATACTCACCGAAAACGTGAACTCGTGAAAATGCTGAAGGCCAATAACAAAATGGTAAGAAAGCACTCAAAGAAAGCTTAAACGATTTATATACCACTACAGCGAAGAAACAAAGTGGACTTGTGAGATGTCTATCTACTGTGTTGTCAAGACTGGCCAGTATGTTCATACATGCCCGCATTACGCACTGCCAAAGCAAACTCACCCAAACAGCGTTTGACCTGTGGCCAAAAGGGTCTGTGCTATATTGTCAGAGCATTCGGGAAACAATTGGAAACAATTCAGCACTCAAGAAACTGGCTGAGAGGATCTACACTGCCACAAAAAAAGAGTACTAGTACTAGTAATATCATATCCAGATCGTCCGGAAACTCACACCAGCAAAAATGGAACACATGTCAAGGTTTTGTGAGTCTATTGATTTTGGCAANAAATGGAACACATGTCAAGGTTTTGTGAGTCTACTGATTTTGGCAAGCCAACCCATATTGATTGCAAGTGCGTGTGGTCTCCTCATAAACCCACTCGAAACCTACAAACAAAGTGGTACAGTTTGTGTTGAAGGGTCTGTGAAGAGTATGTTTGAATCAGTTGTACGAAGATGTACAAAGTACTTAAAAGCAATGACATCGAGACAAGCACCGGCCAAGATGTTTATGTATGCCGCAATTACGCACTGCCAAGGGAAAATCACCCAAAGAGCGCTTGCCTTGTGGCATTTACAATCTTGGCACCTAGACGTCCCACCTAAAGCATACAACTCTAGGTGGGAGATACAGGAGCCAAAAGGGCCTGTGCTATTTTGTCAGAGCATTCGGGAAACAATTGGAAACAATTCAGCACTCAAGAAACTGGCTGAGAGGATCTACACTGCCACAAAAAAGAGTACTAGTACTAGTAATATCATATCCAGATCGTCCGGAAACTCACACCAGCAAAAATTGGACACATGTCAAGGTTTTGTGAGTCTACTGATTTTGGCAAGCCAACCCATATTGATTGCAAGTGCGTGTGGTCTCCTCATAAACCCACTAACAACCTAAAAATAAAGTGATACAGTTTTTGTTGAAGGGTCTGTGAAGAGTATATTTGAATCAGTTGTACAAAGATGTACGAGGTACTTAGACGCAAT
>DF244645.1:5427-24749 GCA_000507305.1 Breviolum minutum Mf 1.05b.01 | reverse complement strand
ATTGACCATTGTCTTCATCCATCCATGCGATTGAAACAACTGAGAGCATTACGGAGACGGACAACAGATGCGCGCTTGCGCAAAATTTGGAGTTTGCAAATTCGGAACCTTCATCGTCGTGAAGTACGTGCTTGGAAAACGGGTCAACTTCAAATGTTTCTCCGTACTGCTTCAAGATGGAAAGATTTGCGGAAATTTTTACCTCGACCCTGTGGAAAACATATTGCAACGCAACCTCATGAAGATGTTTTTGCATGTATGCTTGAGGGTTTGTTTGCTGGTCCGATTCAACATGTGGCAAAGCCGGACGTTTTGACTGAACCGCTGTGGAATTTGGCGGAGCTGCATCGCGCGGTCTCTCGGTTGAAAATGCACAAGTGTGGCGATGATGTGGGTCTCACAGCGGAAGTGCTGAAACATGCCCAAGCAGAATTCTGGGATTATCTGTTGTCGGTGTACAATGACATCTTTCATCACGGGACTGTGCCTCAATCGTGGTGTTGCACTTTACTTAATAGGTTGCCCAAAAAGTGCGACCAACACAAGTTACTGATTTTAAGCCAGTAGCTAACATCCGCTTGTTTTACAAGGTATTTGCATATCTTGTTCTGGGGAGAATTAAACATCCGCTTGATGACCACCAACCGGAGGAGCAACACGGCTTTCGTCGTGGGAAACGCATTGAGGAGCACCTGTTGACCGCAAATGTTTTCTTAGGTAAAACCTTGGCTGCTGGTATTCCAGTGTGGATTGTAAGCCTAGATTTGTGAAAGGCATTTGACCGCGTCCATTGGCCATCTCCGAACACATGGTTTAGATGATTTCGAAATTATATGACGGAGAATTTGGAGAGGTCATTGGATCGTCCGGTCGAAGCCGAAAATTCAACATCTCTCGCGGCTTGCGACAAGGATGTGTTTTGAGCCCTCGCCTCTTCTGCGCCGCGTTACAGTTTGCTATGCGGAAATGGAAATTGCAAGCTGGTGACCTTGGCTTTGATTTGTCGGATGGGATGCCGTATCTCATCGATTTACGATTTGCAGAGGACATCTTGTTTTTTGCACAGTCGGCTTTGGAAGTGGGAAGACTGTTGGATAGTTTGGTGGCCGAATTGTCTGAAGTAGGTCTTCTGTTGAATGCTGATAAAACGGTGGTTTTGACAAGTCAAATTAACCGCCTTCGACAATCATGACTGAGCATGGAATCACATTGGAGGTCCTGCCAGGCAACGTCGCACAGAAATGGTTGGGTTGCATGTTAATTGCATAAGGATCACAACCCAAAAAAATTGGATTTGCAATACCATCTTCAGCACGCGGCAAAGGCGTATCCTGCCAAAAAATGGATTCTAGAGGGCCGGAAGGTTCCTATTTCTCAGCGTCTCCGCAATTTTGATTCTGTTATTCCATCGGTTCCTTGCTTTGCAGGTGGGCATCGTACCATGTACCGGGAACGCCTATACAAACCCTAGACATTCATTTTCGAAAATTTTGCCGATCCATTGCGGGCCTTCCGCCGTACATTGACTGGACACTCGCATGGCATGAAATTTTGCACACTTGGAATGAAGGAGCAGCGCACTGCGCTCGCATCGCAAGGATTGAGAGCTGGTCGCGAATGTGTTGTGGTTCGTATTGGAAACTGGCACCTCATGTTGTTCAACGCCCCACTCATCACTGGATACGAAGAGTTTTGCATTGGCAACCCGTGCGGCAAGGGTGACTCGGACGTCCAAAACTATGCTGGGAGGGCAAATTGGACATGCACTGTCGTTACCACGGATTGGTTCATTAGGACGTGGCAGCACAAAACTGTCAACTTTGGAGGCAACATTTCAATACGTTGTCAGATTTTTGCTGCCAATGAGCATGCAGCGTATGTAAAACGTAGCGCCTGCGCCTTGAAAGAGCTCCCCGTAAGGCGTCCAGGCCTGACTGACCGACTGTGGCAGACATAGCTGGGCTAGCCTTCGGGCAATTTTTCCCAATGGATGACTGGCAAATGTTGGCGCAAGCTACGACACCTTGGCTCCACTTTACGCTCATAATGATGATGATGATGATGATGATGGTGATGATGATGATGATGATGATGACGATGATGATGATGATATGATGACGACGACGGGGGGTTGATGTTGTTGATGATGTGGCTAATGATGATGATCATGATGATGACGAGGACGAGGATGAGCATGAGGATGAACATGAACATGAGCATGAGGACGAAGACGCGGACGATGATGATCATCATGATGACGATGACGATGACGATGATGATGATGATTATTATTATTATTATTGTGATGATGATGATGATGATGATGATGCTGACAATGATGCTGATAACGAAGACCATGAGTGAGTTAGTAAAACCTGTAAACCAGTGGCGCATTGGCCCTGGTACCCCATTTAAGGCACAGGCGTTTGCACAGTCGGAATCTAGCAACGGCCGCCTCAACTCTCGAAGATGAACGAGCAAAACTCTGCAGTATATTTGTGCCAACGTTGTGTATTCATAGCAGCTGTTTTCCAATCACCCAAGCCTTTCCAACGGCAGAAAGTTTCTGCGGCGGAGTGCCACAATCGGAATGGCGCTCCACGTTTTCCAGTATTCCGGGGCCTCCAAACCAAAATTCGTGATACCCATCGAGCATCTGGTAAACCAGCAATGTACGAGCACAAATGCCAGTATTGTTGTAGGCTCTGCTGCGACCATGTCAGAACGCCAGCCTCTTGAATACATCTTATTACCCGAGCATTCCAGTCATGTAAAATTTCGTGCCATGGGTTCGGCCAGTTTGTTTGGCTGGGGGGGCCAACAACAGATCGAAGCAACCGGCGAAAATTAACATCCATCGTGTCCAGATCGGTTTTGTAAATCTTTCTGTGGAACATGCAACGGGAGTAATAATTTTGTCAAAAAAGTGTAATCGTTTCCTCAAGGACACGGCCTTGTTGCAAACAATGTTTCTGTTTGCAAAGAACGCCCTCGATGCAACCTGCAAATGATATTCAAGATCCGGTCTGTGACTTCCCTTGTTGTTCCCAGACAAAATGCATCCGAGCCATTTGTGGCATCCATCTCGGTCAACCACAGCCACGCTTACTCCTCTGGGCGTCGTAATTGTTTTTGGTGGTTGGGCTTGTGTCGTTAGCAACTTTGTTTTGTCTGCATTCAAAATCAAGCCCACATCTGCCGTGTGTTTGGGACAACAATGGGAATTTGCTCACTATATTTCTAACTTGCCAAGGGAGCGATGGGTTGTGCGTGCAATGAATTGGTTCCCAAAAAACGTTCGACGAGTCGGACGGCCTACTTACACGTGGGATTCGATGATTCAGGCACAAGCAAATTGGAAACTGGCGAGAACGTGCCCAGAACATTTCTTTTTGGATGAGCCAATTCGATGATTTTCTTTACACTTGGTGAACGTGAAATGTAAATTCACTTTGTTATGCTTGCCTGCGCCCTGAAAGGGCTGCCTGCTTTGGCGTGCAGGTCTCACTGTCACTTTGATGACAACGATGATGATGATGATGATGATGATGATGATGATGACAATCGATTGAAGCATTATTAGCGTGATTGGAAGGGGGTAGCTGCGTATGCTGACCAGTGGATGATGGAGGCGGATGAGTTCATCAAATTTGGTACCCAGTAGACCGATTCGTCCCACAGGTTGTTTATAATTTCTACTTCTCGTCCTGGTTCCCGCCCTAATCAGACTCAGACTCAGACAAGGATGACGACGACGATGACGAAGAATAAGATGATGATGATGATGATGATGATGATGATGATGACGATGATGATGATGATGATGATAACGATTTCAATGAAATCAACATCATGTTGACGACGGGTTTTCGATGATGATGATGATGATGATGATGATGATGATGATGATATGATATGATGACGACGACGGGGAGTTGATGTTGTTGATGATGTGGCTAATGATGATGATCATGATGATGATGATGATGCTGATCATCTTGATGATCATGATGATCATGATGATGTTGATGATGACAACGACGGGGAAAAGTTTGATGCTAGTACTTCCCCTTAAAAATATGGCCCCAAGGCCCGCCTCCCATCCCCTTCTACAGACAAGGGGGAAGAAAATGGCAGCCCCCAATACTTCGAATAACCCAGCTTTCGTGATTTGCTGGATTGAAAAATTCATCGTCGACAAACATCATCATCCGGTAACACTGTCATACTCACACTTCGGTTTTTTTCCCCAACGGGCTCTACAAAACTTTGAAGTATGCAACGGTGGTGTTGCTGAATACATGGGTCGTTGTTGCTGGTAAAACACTGAAAAAAATCATGCTCATCGGCCGCCCTTTGTGCTACGAAAGGATGTTGCGTGATGGAACGATTTTTTCGTGGAAAACGCATAGGACTTTGCGTGCCGCTTTATTTTTTTCGAACACGGCTTCGTCGATAATCCGCAGTGATGCTTTGTGATACAATCCTTGGATCCATGGCGGGACGGTGTGTGGCAGGCCCTTATTCGACGCAGGCGGTGAAGCAAAACAAAATCTCTGCGTTTCACTGTAACCCATGCAGAACTTGCACCACGAGTCCGAAGGTGCCAACCCTGCTTCTTTGCCCCGTGAGTAGGTCAGCCAATGTCCGAATTCCTTGTCCCGACACGGAGCTGCAACCTCATGATCCCACATAAGCCTTGACCGCCCTGCCTGTCGACATCTGATGGCTGGATTTCAAGACCAGACATACCCAGCAATGTTCAGCCAAGTGTGCCACATCGCAGAACAGGTCCCAGTGCTGCTAACACACGATTCCTGACGATGGTGTTATCGCAGCTGCAGACTTCAAATTTTGAACGACATTCCCGCTGTGAACAGCATCGTACCTCTCCAACAAACAATCCGTATTCGAAGGTGGTGACAATGGAACGGCGCAGTTTCCGAAATCAAATATCAAGTCCCACAAAATGATGTTTAAAATGGTGCGTAGCCACTGAAAAACATACCGTTGAAAACATAACCCGGTCAAAATATTTAAGTCTCAAAGGCATTGAAGTTTTCCCATTTTGCAGCACGGTGTCCTCTTAAATGCTAACCATTTTTGTCTCAGATTGCGATCGAGTACCGTGAACAATTCATCTGTCCAAAAGTTGCACAGCTTCCAGGCCAAACTTGGCTTTGTGATACAAATATCGCGAGTTGTGGTCATGGTACTTTGTTTGTACTACGAAAAATATGCTCAAATCCCGGAGTCTTCAAGTCAACAAGGGAAACACTGCGAAAGGCGTAACATTTTGTACATCGTAGTATTGCTGTGTACCACGAAGTGTATTTAGTAATATGGAGTTGCGGTGCTGGTACATGGGTTTTCCGTAGTCAGACCTATCGTGTTTTCCACCAAAACCGCATGGTTCAGTGATTCAAATCACTTCCGGTCCCATCACATCACGGTACATCACATCCCACCACGTCACATCCCATAACACCGCATCCTGTCACACCACATCACATCATTTGATAAATCACATCAGACATCGAACCATTTAACACAATACATCGCATCACGTGACATCACGTCACGTAACATCGCACAACACAACGCAACGCAACACAAGACAACACGACACGACACAACACAACACAACACAACACGTCAAAGCACAATGACACGTTCACCTCTCGGGAGGTTTTAGTGTAACGCTTCACAACGACATTTTTTCACAAATAATTTACAATTTGTCAAAGAGCGGCATCACACAAGCCCGATCCCCGATACTATGTTCAAGTTTGTTCGAAGGCGTTCGTTGCAAACATAAATATTTTGTGCAACAGGACCTTGTCATTCACGAAATGCTTGTTTCTTCACCCCTGTGGCATGCTTTGCGGCCAGCCAGGGCCCAAATTGGTCAGATGCCTTGTATGAAATCCTGCATGACCAGAATGTTCGTGTGATGACTTGCGTTCAAAATGCTCGCATGTGGACTTGGTCACAACGAACCGGCCCTACGACAATATTGGGATATTTGTGCGTACCTTGGATTCCAAGAACTTGGGTTTGGAAACCTCTGGATGTGCGAAAACGGACGGTACGTTTACAGATGTGGCATGCACGCGCTGAGAATTGTTGCTGAAGGGAAAACATCGGGAAATGGGAAACATTGAACGATGAGACAACGATGCTCAATGGACCATCCTTGGCGTTCCATAACCGCAGCTGCCATTGCTCTGCCTCAAAAAGGCTGCCGCAACCAATGTGCTACTGGTAACGGAGTGGTCGGCGCCAGGGCATGATACTTCGCATGTTTGGAAGCTGTATGTTGGGTCATCACTGGTCCCGTGCCAGTCACAGAAGTGCATGATTCAATAATTTTGCTTCGTAAATTGCAAATTTCCATGCAGATCGCTGGGTGACGAGAACACTTTCGTGGTTGGGAGACCCTATGGGAGTTGAAAGTGACTCAACTCCAAGTTCGGAACTTTGAGGCGAAGCATGCTGTGACTGTGGTGAACTATGCATTGTCCAAATTTTGTAAAATTTTGTGCACGGGCGCATGGCCAATTGATTACTGCGGAATGTTTGCGAGTGTTTGCGCATGGGAGGATAGAGATCCCAACCTCATACAAATGAAATCATGAAAGCGCATCTTTTTGTAAAAACTGTTTCAAGCGTTCAGGCTGAAAGACCGGTAGGACATTGGAATTCTTTCAACATGACCGAATTGACGCAGTTGGGATGAAATTGAAGAAAATTGCGTTGATCCCGGACAGATGCAAAACATTTCTGGAGGCTCGTTGTTACGCAAAATTTTGGCTGTAAGATGTCATGCATACAGCCCAAAGATATGCACTCTACAATTCTAATATGGAATTCGCAAGTTATGTATGATATCCTCTTACCAGGCGACACCCGACCATACAGCGAATGCGGCGGAATCTCATGATCCAACAGATTTGCTGGGCAGTCTTGAGCTATGTTGTCTGCGAATTCTTGCGTAGAGGTTCAAGCTTAAAGTTTATGAAAACGTAAGGGTGGCTGTGACCGATGCTTGCAAACTGTGAAGCATCTGTCACCTTTGTGTGCCTGAGTTTGACTTGGGCGAAGTGGGTGAACGAAAACCGGTGGAAGGAAACTCGCTGTTCAGTGATTGAAACAGTGCGACGAAGATGAAGAAGATAAAGATGAAGTAGACGAAGAAGATGAAGATGAAGATGAAGATGAAGATGGAGTAGAGGAAGAAGATGAAGATGAGGAAGATGAATAATTATGAAGAATATGAAGATGAATAAGAAGATGTAGACGAAGAAGATGAAGAAGATGAAGTATACGAAGTAGACTAAGAAGATGAAGATGAAAAAGATGCAGATGAAGATGAATAAGGTGAAGTAATTAGATGCTGCTTGGTGTCCGGTTGTCAAATTTCTGGCAACAGCGCTGCCGGGGACCCAGGGAGAATCGATCGGGGGGACCAGAACAGTGCTCACCGTCCTCCAGTTTCTATCCCCAGTACCACCAGTCTCAGGTCGTTCTTTCCTCCGCCTTGCTTCATGTAGGGCAGCCCCTCTACACTGTTCAGGTTGACTTTGTGTTGACCCTGCCATGGGTGACAGTCGTGCTTTGTTGGAATGATATTTGCACACTGACAGAGTTGGACTAGCGGACACAGCTCCCCTGTCATCGGCAGAAGCGGTCGAAGAAAGGATGCCAACACTTGACGATGCAAAATGTTCCAGCTCTTTGTCACGATGCTGCTGTCAACCGTCGGACATGAACCCCCGATGTCACCCGTGACAATTTCGAACAAGCGTTGCTACATGCTGGGTTGCGTGGCAGCATTTTTGTGACAAACAAACTTGGACAACGTACTCCTTTGGATTATTATAATAAAATTTGGAAGCAGTTGACGTTCGCGACCCGGAAACTCCACGGAGCAAACGCCCGGAGATGGACACCGGACTTAGGCAAACAAACAGCAACATGAGTTATTGGATATCCTTGTGGAACATGGATGACTCACTGACTATACTTCATCTCGTTGACCTTCCGAAACCCGTGCACGACAGCAATTCGCTGAGCTGTCAACTCGCTTGCTTACAGGTTTCCTCCTCCACCTGTCCAGCCCGAACTGTTCACGGAAGTGAAACTCGCTAGAGAATGCATGAAGAATCGGAAAGCTGCTGATGACATTGGGTTGATTGCTGCGTCTTTGTTGTTTCACCACGTACCAAGCATTGGCTCAAGAAAGCGGCTCAAGCTTGGGCTCCAGTTTCAGCTCTTCGTGTTTTGAAGTTTACGCGAGTATCATGCTGCTATCGCAGGACTGCCTCGTGGCACAAAAGTTGCGATTCAAGCAAACAATCCTAAGAAACCAGGATCAAAGGCATGGCACAAATTCGAAAAGTACGAGAAAACATCCACCATTGCGGAGGCTGAACTCAAGTTCGTGGAAGTGGTTGATGTGGATATAGTACCGCGACATGAAGTCAAAGCTGGTGACAACGTTGGACGATTTCAAGCAACTAGAGGAACAGCGGGTGGCCTGAAAGGTGGTTGAACTTGAACTCAAAGAGGAGAACCAGTTGCCGAAACAGTTGGCTGACAGGAAGGACGCAATGGAAAGCCAGGACAGCACAGCACCGGTAACTAGTGGTGAATCTTCAGCGGAGGCTTTGGCAGTCATTGATGTTTTTGCCTACAAGACACATCTCTCTAGGACGGTGGTGTTTGCCCACTTCACGACCCAGGCAAAAATCTGCAAGTTGCAGTCGAGGACACTCAAAAAATCAGTCACCAAAGTAAATGTTGGTTGGGCCCTTCACTTGGAATAGGGATGTGGTGAGGGATGGTTGCATGGGTACACACAATCTGCTGGACAACCGGTCCTCCGGCGAATGATGCATCACATGTCGCAATTTCATGTGCTATCCCGTTGCACATCATCACGAAGAATTTGCAAAGCGTCCGCAAAGATCAGAAACATGGCGCATACTGCGTGAAGAATAAATGGAAACATCTTTAGTGGCCTAAATGGGCATGCCGGAGTTGAAATTTGTATTTCCAAATGTTGCCTTGCAAATGCTGTGGATATCATTTCGAGAATTTGTTCTTTGAGATGCCCTGTTAATGAACAAATTATTTTTCATGTGCAGCTGCCAAATTCCAACAACATACGACACGGATGATTCAGTATGTGAATTGTATTCCTCGCTGGGTATATTCCTCGGAAACAAATTTGTCTTTTTCACATGCATATTCAATTCAGAATTACAGAGTGGTCACGGCACAGCATCGTTCACGCCGCTTGCGAAAAGAACTGGGCGGTCCACATTTCAGGCCTATTGGCCGGAATCCTGACCCATTCAAATGGCCACAACAACTATCAGCGTCGAGATTCATTGAATTGAAAAACATTACCAAACTTACTCAAATGGTACACGTTTCGCTGTGTTTGTGTTATGTACTTGTGTCTTTGTGTTTGTGTGTTTGTTTTTGCGTTTGTGTTTTGGTGTTTTTGTCGTTGTGTTTTTGTGTTTGTGTGTTTCCATGTTTGCCTGTTTGTGTTTGTGTCTTTGTATTTGTGTTTGTGTGTTTGTGTTTGTGTGTTTCCATGTTTGCCTGTTTGTGTTTGTGTCTTTGTATTTGTGTTTGTGTGTTTGTGTTTGTGTTTTCGGGTTTGTATTGTTTGTGCGTTTGTGTTGTTTTCTGTTTGGTTTTTTGTGTTGGTGTTTTTTGTCTTTGTGTTTTTGTGTTTGTGTTTCCGTGTTTGTTTGTTTGTGTTTGTTTGTGTTCTTTTGCGTGTTTTTGCGTGTGTTTGTTTGTGTTCTTGTGTGTGTGTGTGTGTTTGTGTTTGTATTTTCGTGTGTTTTTGTTTTGGTGTTTGTGTTTGTGTGTTTTTGTTTTTATGGTTGTGTGTTTTTGCGTTTGTGTTTCCGTGTTTTTGTGTTTCCGTGTTTGTGTGTTTGTGTTTGTTGTGGGTTTGTGATTGTTTGTGTTTTCGTAGGTTCGTGTTTTTGTGTGGTTGTGTTTTTTTGGTCCGTGTCTTTGTGTTTTGTGCTCGTGTTTTTATGGTTGTGTGTTTTTGTGTTTCTGCGTTTTTGTGTGTGTGTGTGTCAACGTCTGTTTCCAAGACTCATAGTCACAGTCAGCAGACTCTGTTACGCAGAAACTCTAGATTTTCAGTCTAAGTTGATAAATGAGAGAAGCGGAGAATAGATTAAGACTGTGGCCATAGACCAACATGTGGTGTGGGAATCCGTTGGAATTTCTGAATGTGACCAATACTGACTAGAAAGTCATCAAGCGGGCGGGGCGGGGTAGGACGAGTCAATAAAACAACAGATTCGAGTGAGTCTAACAACTTTGACCATGACAACGCATGACTGCTCAAAACATGAGTTCTACACTGTACACCGTCAAGCAGGGGGCAGCAGGGAGCCCACAGTTCTGCTGCCAACGAAGACAGCTGCGGTTGCCCCGTGTACCTGCAATCAGAAGTTGTGATTTGTTCAAACCATCCCTTCTTTGACGGTTGTTGCTGCCTAAGTAGACTAGAGAGTGGTCACGCAGTCTCCACATCGCAACGTGACGTAAAACAGATCCCGCTCTCAGAGCGATAAGTGTGTGTGTGTGTGTGTATGTGTGCGTTTGTGTTTTTTGTGTGTTTGCGTTCTTGAAAGGTCCAGTACAGTGTGCAGAGCCTGGGATGCAACGCACGCTGTAAATACCACATTAAATCACACTTGAAACGTCCAGTACATCGCGCGGAGCCAGCTTGCAGATGCAAAACACAATGTAACATTCGCACAACTGCTGAATTGCAGAACATTATGTAGATACGACATTGAATCACACTTGAAACGTCCAGCACACTGCGCGGAGCCACCTTGCAGATGCAAAACACAACTGCTGACTGCTGAATTGCAGAACAACGGAAATACCACATTGAATCACAACTGAAACGTCCAGTACAGGAGCCACCTTGAAGATGCGAGACACTATGTAACTCCGAGATCTAAAACACAATGTAACTGCGACATTCATGGTTCCATGTTCCATGTGCTGAGCATTGAAACGTCTAGTAGACTGCGCGGGGCAATTCTTGGAGCTTAAAATTCACATTTCGCCACAGTTCGGCGCGATCGACCCACCGAATCCTCCAAACTCACCCAGATGTATGAAAAATTGCGTTTCGCCACAGTTTTGCATGGTCGACCCACTGCTGCGAGAGCGTTCATCCAGCGAAATCAAAATGCGCTTCTCGCTACAGCGGCGTGTATTGAAAAATCTGGACACGCGCGTTTCGCTACAGAGGCGCGCGCAAAAATGTATGAAAGTTGTGACACTGGGCAGGCGTCCTTCGTGCAACGAAAAAATTAAAGTAAAGGTTGCGCACGAGCAAATCAAATTCGCGTCTGGCTAGAGTTTAAAGCCATCGACGCCATGTTTTTGACAAAATGGCGAGCAAATCAAATAATGGTTTCAGTTTTGAGCGATCGACCCCGCGTTTTGGGCAAAAGGGCTCGTTTCCGGAAGACCCTGCACATCGGGCGCGGCGGAATAGCAGAGTAATAGAAATAATTCAAAAGCAAGCGCACAAGCAAGGAAAAAGGAAGGCAAGCAAGCAGGCCAATAACTAGCGAATGCAAGGTCTTTATTTTCATGGTCATTCCCGCCGAGTTGCCATGATAGGACATGACGTGCAATGATTTGATATTCCTTGCCATTCCTGCTGTTATAAACAGACCATGTCCCAAAAACATACAGGTCAACGCATCGCTTAAGACAAACGCGACATATAGATACACGTAAGGATCGCCATATCTATCCTTATATATATATATATATTTANTGTTGCACCCAACTTCATCAGTTTGCGATGTACTATTTTCGCCCCCTTGGGCAAGCTCTGCAAGATGCTTGTCACTTCTGTTTCATTGTTGTCCACTCTGAAGAGCCATGTATGATATTCGGCAAACTCACTTACTAAGGGTTTCAGTTTGTTTCCACGCGCCAGAAACCCCATGTTAACATGCTGCAAAGCTGCTGATGTTTGGCGACTTGCTTGTTGTGTCAATGAAATATTTTGCACAAAACCCAATCTAGAAGCTTTCTCTTGCGCAGTGTAAGCCACTCTGTCACAAAGTAATGTTGGGTACTCGGCCTCCTCCGACGTTGGGAAACGAAGCCCCTGTTGTGTTGCCACTGGTTTCCAAGGTTTGTGACTATGCATTCCATCGCACAGGATGTTGAAAGTTTCGAAGGTTTCATCTGAGCACCACCACAGCGTTCTTTTATCCCTGTCCCATCATGCAAGCTTGGAACACATTGTGATGACCCATGTGTTCGGAAAAAAGTCTCACCATGGGCTCTGTCAACCAAAACAAACTGTTGGGCGGGTTCTCGATTGACACTGTGATTCTCAGCCGAATGCACAACGAAGCTATGCGATATGTTGCCCAATATAATAAATTTGCAGAATTTACTTTTGCTGCGTCTAGGCCTCTCAATGTAGGAAGGCCCATCGGACGTTCCCGGCTACGAAGGGGCCGTGGCAAGTCGAAACCTGCTGCTTCTAAGTCAGGATGTCTCTTGTTTCTTGCAGCTGAGCTTGTCCCGCAAGGAGGTGCCAAATGCACCAACATGATGTTTTCTTTTTCGGACTTGATGAAATTTTCCAAAAACTCCATGTCCTCGTCCTTGGTGAGATCCAAGATTGTTACCGGCCCAGATGTACGATTGCTGGATCTGTCAATTGCAACCGCTCTCATTCCCAACCTCCTTATGGAGGCTGTGAGTTTTCCAGAACCGGAAAAAATCTCAATGCAAATCAAATTCTCAAAATCTGTTGTTGAAGCATCGACTGAACTGTTGACTTCGCCAATGTTGTATTCGTCGACATGTTTATCATCATTAGTCACCATGGCTTCGGCCGAAGAAAGTGCGTCATTGCAGCTTTTCTCAGCATCGTCCATTCTGACGTCTATTGAATTCCAGTTTTCCGTTTCAGAGAAACTCGAACCTTGCAAATTTGGCGTCCCACTAGAAAGGTCATTGTCCTTTTCCTGAGACGCTGCATGTGAAACTTTGGCCCGCTTGTCCTGCACAAGGTCATTTTGTCAGCTGCCAGCTGAACCATCAGCCGGCTTCTTGACGTTGCGACACGTTTGATAACCATGCCCCACCTTTCTGCAGAAAGCACATACATGAGCACCTCTATTGCACGCCGGGGGTTTCCCCCCAGTTTTGCCCTTGCATCCACCAGATAAATTGTATGCCCAACAGATAGGTTTTCCGTCAGAAGTCTGTTGATATGCATCTTTCAACTCCTCAGGAATGTTTGGTGGAGTTCTGCCCCGCTTCCCTGGCCTCTTCTTTTTGACGTCTGGCTTGTCCTGATCATGCTCGCGTTGCTTGCTACTTCCATCAGATCCAGACCCACGACCAATAGGTTGAGGCATGAGATGCACTACGATTCTAGGATCCGATTGCAACCTCTCTATGATCTGATCCAGTGGTTTTGCTCCATGTGCATCAGGTTTGACTGAATGACATTCCCTAGCAAGCATCGTCCACATTTCACAATCGGCCTTGATGAGCTGAGCTAATGACACTGAACGTGTTGCCTGTGCTGCATCTGTTGCATATGCCCTGAAAAGAGTGTCAATCCACCGCTCATGCACACTCCAACTAACAACGTTCGTCATGTCAAGCGCCAGCCCCCGCCTTTGAAAACACCACATGAGTTTCAATTCTGTTCCATGATCAGCTGCCTCAGTGACGACCTCCTGCTCAAGCTTAATCATCTGAGATTCAACCTTCAATATTTGTTTTGGGTCCTTCACTGATGCCCTGACTTCGCTATCGCGCTTCTTGCATTTTGAAGGATGAATCCACACTATGTTTCCAGTCTCGAAAATCGTTTGACAAAGATCTACCAATGAATGAGCTGGTTCTTTTTCACCCTCCAAAACAATGCCATTGAGCCTCGCCTTGATGTCCTGGAGACGCGCCTGCTTCTCTGGCAAAGGAAGTTTCTTCGCTCCAGCTGTCTGATCTCCAGTCACTGCAAGTTTCAGTTGGGCTAAAACATATGTTTGAGATTCAAACAACAATCTACGAAGCTCTCCAACTTGCCCCATGCTAGGTGCTATGAACAATCTTGTAGCAAAGGCATCAAACACAGCATCTGTCGGAGGTTGATTAGGTGTGCCTATAGCGAATGCCATCGAAGAAAAACTGGTGATGCCTTGCCTCGACAGGACTAAGGCCAATTGGCCAGTGTCATCAATCTCATTGCATCTTGCTTGGAACGCCGCGGTAGAGTCTACCAACGTCATGACTCCCTACAAGCAGCAAAGGAAAAAATTGTGTCAATGTCATGCTTGGACTCACCACAGCATGAAACATTTGATGCATGCGATGTTGATGACTTGATTCTGATGGAAACTTAAAAGAAATTGTTTTTCAAAATAAACTCAACTTCGACTGTTCGAGATGAGATTGAAAATTTTGACATGTCCATCACTTCACTTTCACCCTCTTGAGACTGGAGAAACCACGAGCTCAAGATCTCAAGGTGTGTCCAACACGGCATGGGTTCACCACTGCCCAAGAGTTGAAAACGATTGAAGACCTCTTCCGAAACTCTTTTTGATGAGAGTCTAAAGAAAGGCCAAGTATGAAAATTTATGTCATCATGAACCACATTGATGTTGGTTTTGGCATGTCATGGAATCACCACTGACAAATCCGACCATGCTGCATGCTGTGGTTTCATGCGGAAAGAAAAAGACTCATGACTGCACTCAAGTTACTGCCATGGATGCACCACTGACTCTTGAGTTTCATTTCGAAAAGAAATTGAGTTTGAAGCCGCCGCAGAAATTTTGCGAGCCGGAGTCTGATCGAAAGGTGAAACAACTGCAAGTGGATATACAAATTCTGAAAGTTCATCTTAAATGACTTCACCACTTCACGACCTTGCAACAGCTGCTTGACACGAATGACAAACCGCTGAGTCATACCGCAGCTCTGTGGCCAACTCATAAACTGCTGTCTTGGTCCTGCCGCAGACCAAAACGTTTTGCATTCCATCTGCCAGATAATGATGCATCTTCGATTTGACATGCTTCACAAAAACATGACCTGCAGGTGCAACTGGCGGATAAAACTTCCTTGGGATCAGCGATCTCTCTTCCTCTTCTCCTGAGCTGTCGTCAGAAGACGAATCTGTGGTGATGTGACTGCCACTCTCATCATCGCTCTCCACCGTCTCGACAATCTTCGGATCACGAAGTGCCACCTGCTTTTCCTTTCCAGACTTTTGATCTTCGACCAGGTCCCAGTCATCCAGCTCATCCGGAGTTGCATCCTCTGTCTTCTGCTTCTTTGTTGGTGCAAGACGACCAGCCCTGCTTTCGTCAGGAAGGAAAACTTTGTTGCGAATCTCTTCTATCAACTCGTCAAGCAAACGCAAATCTCTGGCTTGTGCGTCTCTTGCATACACATCTGCAATCTTGAAAGGATGTGCATGATGCCCCATAGAAAGTCTGTCTTGATGTGAATAGCCTCGCTTGGCTGCAAAAGAAAGCATCGTGCTCTTCAAACTGTGTGTTGAAATCTTTCTTGCAGAGTCAGAACGTTTTGGCTTTTCTCCAAGAATGAGCCTCAACCAGCATCCGGCCTCGTCTGTTTCGACTGCACGCTTCAATGGCTTTCCATCGTCACCCGGTGCCGGCATCATGCACACCCCATCAGCGCTGTGAGGATCAATGTTCAATGTAATCATGCATTGTATCCAAGCCTCGATCCAGTCTCCACCATGAACGCCAACTCCCGGCGCAGCCAAGTTTAGAAACCGGAAACGACGTGCTGATGCAAACATAGTNTCCTGTTCCGACTGGAACATTGCTCATAAAATCCGTGGGCTTCATAGTAGCTAGATCACGAATGAACTGTTCCCTTTGCTCGCCCGTCAGCTGCATCTGCTGACCGGTGTAGGGAAGGATCATAGTTACCAGCTGTTGGCGTTCTTGTTCTTCTTGTTCCTTTTGAAGTCTTTCTTCTTCTTTTCTCTGGTTTTCCGCACGCTGCTGTTCCTGGTACGCTTGGAACTTCCTCTTTAACGACTTTTCTGGGTTGACTCCAGCCTCCACAGTCTCATTCAAAGACTTGACCGAGGTAACAATTGCATCCAACACCGATTGAGTAGACGTCTTCAAGTCTTCACTGATGAGGAAGAGTAAAGAGCCCTTGTTTGCTGACACAGTCCCTGACGAATCAGTCGAGCCAGA
The DNA here is from genome assembly GCA_000507305.1 of Breviolum minutum Mf 1.05b.01. Classification (NCBI taxonomy): domain Eukaryota; class Dinophyceae; order Suessiales; family Symbiodiniaceae; genus Breviolum; species Breviolum minutum. The sequence goes on along the minus strand of DF244645.1, from coordinate 8,457 downwards.
CCGTAACTCACCGACTTGCCAAATAAGAGCCTTAATCTCTTTGCTCGTGGAGAGCGTACATGTCCAATCAGTTCCTTTGTGCCTTGGATTTCATAGTGGATTCGGCCTAGCATGTCAAGGTGATCCCTTCCCTGGGTACGCTGATCAGCACTCAGGTCTTTGATTGTAGCGGAGAGAGTGGTTAGACTGGCCGTAAACTGGTCAAGTGTGGTACCAACTTTCTCAACCACATTCTCAATCTGATCCATGCTGTTCTGATGCAAATTGGATTCCTTTTCCATGTACAACATCATCTCTTTCCGTTGACGCTCAAAGTCCTTCGACCTCTCAGTCAACAATTTCGCCATAGTCGCCTGCATCTTTCCCAACAGGAATTGCGACGTAAGAGATGCCTGTTGTACGACCTGTTGACGCTTCAGGTCGTGTTGGATTTTCACCAAAACACCCAGTTGCTCCTTGGCAACGTCCACTTCTCCACCGGACTCTGGATCCTTGACATACGGTGTGATCTGATCTTCCTCCTTGACCTTGACCAAATCAGACATGCTTTTCACCACACTATCCATCTCGGCCTGCAAGAGGGCCAAAGTAGTGCTCGGAGAACCTTCAGTATTTTCAGCTCCATCACGACGAGCAGCCTCTTTGGTATCAGCTGTCACACCAGGAGCAGCAGTCTCCGGAGCAGTATCCGCAGCAACTGGAGATAAAGACATGTTCAATCAACCGGGGAACGTAACGAGGATCACACAATACTAGCTTGAGAAGACAGGCTCACAAAAGACTGAATTCACAACTTCCTTTAAGGAAAGCAGTCGTATCCAACGGATTCAGAAGTTTCTTGGNCGACGTGCTGATGCAAACATAGTTTTGTGAATCGTAACATCCATCTCAGCGTAGGCTATCCTCCCGTCAGAGAAACGGTCAATGGTGATCCTGTCGCCATGAATGAAATCACTCCATCTTGCCCTGGAATATACACAAAACAAAAATGCCCCGCACGCCAACTTGTCCCAAATGTGTCCATCACTCTCCAAGACTGAATGCAACCTTTCCAAATCTGACACCTTCAATGGTGCCGCCTGATCTGCTCGGCCCACCGGACCCGCTGCAATTGCACCATAGCAACGTTTGCTTGAAATTGCTTTTTGTAAGGCCTCAATTCCAAAAACAAATCTGCAGAAGGTCAAAGCTTCCATGACTCCTTTCAGTCGACTGCAAGATTGTCCAGTTGCCTTAAGCGTCTTCAGCAAAGAGTATAATTCAGGCTCTGAATCTGGAAATATGTAACCAAGTTGATGAGCACGCTCCATGACAAATATCATGCTGTTAGCTCGCTTGATCAATGTTGCTGGAGCCTTCCCCGAAAAGTAATGCCCTAACTGTTCACAAATTTGTGCAGGCTGCAAATCAAAAATCGAAGAGCTAAGATCTGAAATTTCCCCAGGCCAAGAACTAACTATTCCAGTCCACTTCATCAAGCTTCTCTGCAAGTCAGCTTCTCGCTTGTCTTCCCAGGAACAATCCAGCCTATGCCCAATTGCAGTTGCATAAAAAGGAAGTTTGCTGTCAAAAGGTTCTACTTTCTTTTTCTCAGCTACCAGCTTCTCCACCAGCGGATCTGACAACTGACTCAACGGATTCAAAGCTGCAAGCGGATCATGACTGTCATCAAAAATTGCTTTCCAAGCATTTGTCTCCCAAGGAAAATCTGGTAATGACGTGACACGTTGCAATGACGAATGTCTCAGCAAGTTCTGAAAATCAAAACGATCAAACTGTCCAGTTCCAGGTTGTGCGTCATGCCAATCTTCATTACCACTAGCAGAAGGTTCATAAGACTGTGTATGTTCATGTGCATCAGTTTCCAAGTTTGCTTCCATGTTTCGCAACATGTCAGAAAAACTTTCATCGCAAGATCCACGGCCATCACTGATACCTTCTACACCGTCTACACCAACTGCTGATGATCCCCCAGGAAAACCATTCGAAGCACGATCCATGCTAACCCCCCAGCTAACGGACAAGGACCCAGAAAGCTAAGGGAAACCCACCACCCACCCTAGCCAAAAAGACGGGGTTACAAAATTCATATGTGGACAACGGTGAAATGCACATGCTGCTATTTTGAAATTTTCAACTTCAAAAGAAATTGCTTCAATTTCAAAATTTTCTTTTTGGAAATAAAGTTTTCATCACTTCGTGAGTTACAACTTCCTTCTCAACTTCAGGAGTCAACATAACAGTACCCGCTTGGATATGTGGTAGTTCATCCTCTCTATATCCAAAAAGCTGATCTTCAGTAAGATCGGTGTCATGCATCCTCCTTGCAATGAACGAATCAGTCAAAACTCTCTCAGATCCAGGCATTTCGATTTTTTAGAAACTGTGAGCCACAAGCATGAAAGACAAAAGTCAAGAATCAATCTCACCAAGATAGCTATCAACTTTCTTTCAATCCTTCAAATCCAAATGTCAAATGTCAAAGACTCTCATGTCGAAACAGACGCAAATTCAGAGTTCAGAGTTCACCTTTCTTTTCAAACTAAAGAACTGCCAAAGCTACACGCGGTTGAAATTTGACTCTGGGAAAGAGAAATACGATCCCCACATCAGAGCAAACATCAAAAGTATGATACCTTCTCAAATACTGCCTCTCATTTCACCTTCAAGATGAAGTTGGCTTGGAAATCACAGGCAATGTAGCCGGAGCAGCAAAGGGTGGAACATGTCCTTGAGGATTGGGAGTCGAAGGTGTAGAAGGTGTTCCCATAGCTCCAAATCCCATTGCCGTTGGTGGTCCAGGTGGGAAACCCCACATAGGCATAGGTGGTGGACCAGCACACATAGTTCCTGTTCCGACTGGAACATTGCTCATAAAATCCGTGGGCTTCATAGTAGCTAGATCACGAATGAACTGTTCCCTTTGCTCGCCCGTCAGCTGCATCTGCTGACCGGTGTAGGGAAGGATCATAGTTACCAGCTGTTGGCGTTCTTGTTCTTCTTGTTCCTTTTGAAGTCTTTCTTCTTCTT
>DF244644.1:0-24772 GCA_000507305.1 Breviolum minutum Mf 1.05b.01 | reverse complement strand
CTTATTATTATTAATTATATTATTTTAAAAATAATAAAATAAATATCAATTATATTATTTAAATATATTTAAAATTAATTATATATATTTAGAAGCAAAAAAAATATATATATATAATTAAAATCTTATAATATATATAATATTAAAATCTTATATATTTTATATATCTTAAAAATAAATTAATATATATAATTTTTAAGCATAAAATATTTTTTAATAATTAAAAAAAATATATATATATTAAAATAAATAAATAGAATAAGATTATAAATTTAAAATCAAAAATTATTCCTATTGTGAAGGAATTCGCAAATCGTTGTATTTTTTCATTGATTCATTCCGACGGTCGAAAAATAGGCTCGTTNAAAATAGGCTCGTTGGTGTGGAGCCATGTCGCCAGACAAGAAATGAAAAATTATCTGCCGCTGTGGTGCGAAGCGCATTTTCTTATCAAAATGTGGAAAGCATACCATTATCGGAGCATGTTTTCAAGATAGGAAAAAAATTGCACGCGAAGCACGTTTCTAAGTCAAAATGTTTAAAACACCGCATGCTCAACCAACTTTTTGAAGTTTCGATCAACCAATCATCGAATCAATGGATCAGTCAGTCAGTCAGTCAGTTCGTCAATTAGTCAATTATCGAGTTAGTCAGTTAGCTAGTTAGTCAGTCAGCCACTTGATGGGCAAGTCAGTTAAGTAGTTAGTCAGGTAGTCACTAGTAGTCAATTAGCCAGCTAGCAAGCTAGCTAGTTAGCTAGTTTGTCAGTTAGTCAGTTAGCCAATTAGTCAGGTAGTCAGTTCGTCAGCTAGTCAGTTAGTAAATTAAATTAATCAGTCATTAAGTTAGTAAGTTGATCAGCTACTCAGTCAGCCACTTAGTCAGTTAGTCAGTTGATCAGTTAGACAGTCAGTCAATGTCATCCGTGAATCACAACAACCAATCCTATGGGTTTCCTATTCTTGAAACTTCCGCCACCGCCTCGTGCGATACTACGGGTGTATGTTTTTATCTTTATTGGAAAGAGCGTATTTATATATAATATATACCAATCTATATTATATATATATATATTGATTGATTTTGATGTTTTGCTATCTAAAATATTGGTTGCTAATCGTTTCAAACAACCAATTGGAATTCGGTATCCATAGATGAATTCAGACGCAATGACCAAACATCATTGTACATATCCTTGGTGGCACAACAATTTGAGCCATCAAATCTAATGTCCTCGAAACTAACATAGCTTCTGAAAATAGACCATCCACCAAAAAAAACACGGTCATCTTCCAACCATTTGATTTCAGAATTTTTGGCTGTTTACCCTCCCTGAAACTAACAGCTTGCCCCTGAAAATGGATGGAGTCCAAGACTATCTTCCTTTTGGGTCTCGGTAACTTTTCAGGGGCGAACTGTTAGTTTCAGGGACTGCAGTTTCAGGGAAGAGTATTCAAACGCATTGACATGTCGTGAAGGGGGGAAGTTCAACCAACATCTAGCTCCAGTTTTTGGTTCCTGACCTCACCTGCGAACTTCATTTTTTCCCATCCACTTCCATGACTTTTGGGTTCAAATTGTTAATTTTCCAGGGTGTATGAATTGTGTATTCCGTAAGGGTTGTCCCAGCAAGAGTCACCATCAGGATTATGAAAGATGTTTTTTGGCTCCAGAGTGCAGAAATCTTAGATGAACCAATCGCTTCTTTCCATCTCTTCCTTCCAACCGAGACGGCAGGACCCTCATGAAATCTCAAGATGGATTGATATCCACTGCGTAAGGGGGGGCTGGATGACAATGCATCAGGACCCTGCATGTTTTCAAATAGAAACAGAAGAAATCAGGCAACAAAGAACAAATAAAAACAAGTAAAAAGGGACAAACAAGACAAAACAAAGCCTCAAGACTGACTATATAAAATATATAAATGATATCCTAATCTAAAAAAGAATGCCAACAATTTGACCTAACAATCAACAATCAAGAAACACCAACTAATCAGCTACACCACTTCTAGCCAATTTTTTGCTCACTCAAAACACACAAAAATTTTACATTTACTTTGCCCCAAGTATCTTGGACATATTTACCATTCCCTCCAAAGATACCAAGGCCACTAGGAAGTAACACTGCGCATAAACCACTTCGCGGTGCCCAAGCAGAGTCCGAGAGTACTTGTGTCCATTGGCTTCCATTGAAAGACCACAGGTCGTTAAATTTCTCATAACCTTAGTGCTATGTCATGTTTTTCATACAACACAAACTTTACCCTCCAGGCAAAGCTCACATTTATATCACACCTTTTTTTTCCAAAAGGAAAAAACACATTCACTCAAAGTTACCATTTCAGGGGCAAACTGCTACTTGAAGGATCATCTCAGTTAGTAAGTAGTTAGGATCACCCATTTATAAGTCGAGTTCAGGGGGAATTATGGAGGGAGCTGAATTCATACTGCATACCGCAACCGTGCAGAAAGTGAATCTTCTTAACTGTTGGTTTGCTTGCAAATGGCATCATGTTCAAATGTTCAAACCTATCAATGGCAAAGGACAAATTGGGTTCCAAACATAGAAATAGACGAAATAGATATTCTAGAATATCTCTATATACAAACCTGATATCTAAAATGTAAAGGTTTAGACACAAATTCCACGTCATATTCCCAATGTGTTTCTTTCGTCTTCTGCCAACGCTTCAAATGTTTATTATCTTGAACACAACACGTCAGTTTTGGTAGACCTTTTCTTGAAGTTCAACACCAATCAAGTCATGCGAACACATCTTGAACTGATCTTGGCAATACCTTGGGCCCAATGATTCTCCATAGAGAGAAGTGCCTGGCTGCCTCTTATCCCAAGCCGTTTCCACCAAGCGTAGGGCTTTTTCAATCCAACAAACACGCGTCACCTTTCATTTTTGAACACGATTCTTTTGAACAAAGCAATGATATATCAATGCCAATTCTAAATATAGATAAATATACATATATATACCGTACATATATATATATATATACATGTATACATTTCCAGCGTGAGTTTATTAATTACAACATGTCCAAGTATGACAAGGCAACCAACGTAACATGAACACATGTTTTGTCACGCAACGCCAACCTGCCGTTTTTTGTTTGGTGAAAAAATGCAGTCTTCGAGCAACTGGCCCCGCCGGCCAAGTAGATTTCTGCCTTTGATGCCGCCAGACCAAAGTCCATACGAGCAAGGAAGCCGCCATCGCCCAAGCGATGCCAACTGCGACCATCCATTGTTGACCATACCTGGGTTAGTGTTGAAGATGAAAGGTTTCTTGCAGATTCTATGATAAAATGATAGATTCTAAGGTTTCATGATTAAAACACATGCGTGAAGTACTGTTGATGCTTCAGAAATCCGGCTAACCACTTGAAAAAGGCTGAAACTGTATAAAAAATTGGGATCATCATCATCATCATCATCATCATCATCATCATCCCTTCGTGGTGCAGGATTTCTGAACCATCAACAATATTTCACCATTTGATTGCTTCAATTTGCCAATTCCCCAGCACCTCAGGCCGCAACTGCTGGCACATCATCCTACACCCCCCCCCAAAGTTTAACATATATGTCAATCCCCCAAAAACTGGGGGTTGGAAGTCGATCCTTTCCTGTTATATTTCGGTTACTTTCCAAAACGGCTAAACAGGGATTTTGAGGTTTAAAGCTTGGGTGCGGCAGTGGGGCAAATGAAGGTTTATAGCTTAGGATCCCTACTAAAAAATGTTTTGATATTCCTGGGAGGGGTGGAACGCTCAATATATTTATGTTGCAGTTTTGCTTTTGGAGATCCACCAGAAAATCCAACAAGAAACTCCGCAGGACATCCACTTTGCTAAGATGTGCGCAGCTCCAAATGGCTCGCAACCCAGTCCGTTAAAGCACCAGTTAACGATTGTTTTTCGTTAGTATCAGCGATCAACTTGGCTTCAATGCGTTCGGAAAAGGTTCCAACACCACATTTTCTCAAAAAAAAAATAGTGTTTTTTTTTCATGGTGATTTACCATCCCTATAGACATCCAACCACCTCCTGAGACGGTAAAAATGGACCCTCAAAAATTCCCCCAAAAGCACCTTCTCAGGTGGTATTTTTGGATTTCTAGAGCCTAAGGCATTGCACAAGGTAAAAGAATCACCAACTACCTGGTGATTCTGCGAGTTAGTGACCTTTTCTTGGGATGGTTAAGTCACCGTGACCCTCTTAAGGAAAGGTGAAAACGTGACCTCCAAACTAGACTCGGGGATGACATCAGGTCACGAATTGAATCACCAACTAAACTAGTTGGCAAATTTCAACCCCATTTGAAATATATGCTCGTCAAATTGAAAATTGGATCATTTCCCCAAATAGGGATGACCATAAAAAAATATTTGAAAACACGACGTATCTGGGCAATCTATTATAGATCCTTGAGTGAATTTAAGCCCATTTTGGGTAGGATTCCCTTACAATCACCACCATTTGGGGTGACCTCGGCGGGTTGGTCGTTGGTTTGTCAACTCAGCACAGTTACATCGTTTGTCACTCCACTGCCAAAATCGGTCGATCCACCTGGCGGGGGGGTTGCAACCCGAAGTTGGGGGGAGTTCCGAAGGTGGAAAGGTGGAAGCAGAAAAACACAGCCTTGAAATATGGAACGATTTTTGTTTTTCCAAATCCATCAAAAAGTTGAATGGGACCGAATCCCAACGGACCCTGTTCAGTAAGTTGCGAATTGAGCTATGAGATACTCAGGTTTTTTCGGGGTCCGTTCAGTGGGTCCTGTTGGATATTTCTTGGACAAAAATGATTGGCTCGGGAAGATTTGTATCATATGTATGTATATCTCTTTTTCAAAATATGGTGTGTCGTTTTGGATTTGGGTATCTAGATGTTAAATTTTCAGAGGGGTACGAGTACGCTCCTTTTAAAACCATCAGTGACGAAGTTGGCCCGTGAAAGCCATTGAAGTGGCAACGGGAGACGAGACAAACATTTTCTTCTTTGGGTGCCAAAGGTCTAATTTTTACCCCAAACTCGGAATTACAACCCAATTGCACTCCCCAAAACTAACAACTCCCCCCTAAAATAGGGTGGTTGGGAGGCTACATTCCTCCCAATGGCCAGGCAAAATTTCAGGGACTTTTTGCTGTTAGTTTGCAGGGCGGATAATCCTGGTATGATTTGCATTTTTGCAGGAAAAAGGGAACCTGTGGAAGCCTTTCTTTATGAAATTTGGCAATTCTTGGGGATATATGCCGTTCTCAATGTGCTGAGATTATTTGGGGAAATCCGATGTTCATCGCCCCAAAGATGTTCCAAAGGCGGACCTTTTCCGTTTTTCAGGTCCATTGAGAGGATGAGGAAGGCAAATTTCCATCAAAAGGAAAAACAATTTATCAAGGGAAACGGGAGGGAAACCCCAAACATGTCATGTGGTGAGTAGGCAGAGAAATCATGTATTGAAACCACAAGCATCCCTGAACAGAAGATGAACATGCGAAGAACAACAACTGAAACAATCACATGTCAAGAGTCGAGAAAAAGATCCAAAGGTACTGTTACCCACATCAATCCTTCAAGTACAATATCTCACAAAAACATTAACTTCAAACCTTATACAAAAACCAATGTGTAACACAATATGACAAGATGCTCATAAAACGTTTTCCAAACACCATCCACATGAGCAGTATCGACAACTCTTGTTTGCAAGCCTGTCCTACCCTTCTGTTCGCAATTTTAAGCTAATTCTAGGATGTTTTACAAGGTAGAATTCTATGTTCTCGTCATTTATTATCGATTTCATCCCCTCATGATGCTCAGACCACATGAGCATCCTCAAACCCCTGAGAAACCATCCCAACGTTGTTGTCTTCATCCAAGTGACCCATGATCACTAGTTGCTCCTTCAATTGAGCAGCACCAAAACCCCAACGTGCAGACCAGGGAGCTGCTTTCACGAGCTCAGTCCAAGTCTTGCCATCCTCGCTTTTTTACCCAAAAAAACATCTCATACTGTTGATGGTTCAGAAATCCGGCTAACCACCTGGGATGTATAAAACCCTGTACCTACACCCCTGAAGATGAACATGGAACACAATCATGGAGGTTTTTGAAGATCATTTTCCTTTCCAAATGGGTGATGGCTGTAGGTTCCGGCCGTTAATCTTCCAGGGTGTATCAACTGGTGCAGGATTTCTTCCATCAACAGTAGGACCAAATACGTTGATGTGGGAGATTTTTTCGCGTATCTCCAGGGCTCCTGGCCACCTTCTCTCAAGTTTCCAGGTTCGCAGGGATCATGAACTATTGCTTCATCATTTTGATGCAAAGAAATATGTTACATATTCCATCTATATATGTATATATATCACTATGTAAATATAAATAAATCTACATCAAAAAATATAAACATATATAAATAAATCATATAGATATCAATGTAAATATATAAATATATACGTTGGGTCTATCCCCCTTCGCAGGATAGCTAGTGACCGCCAGGATTATGAAACATCTCTCGGCTCGGGGATGCCGAACTAAACCCTTCATTTGTCACTATTGCTGGGAAGGCTTGTCCACCCTTCAATACATATTTGCTATATCCTCAGCATCCGATACAACCGGAGAGCAGGCACAGGCACATTCAGTATCTATAGGTACCAATTGTGGATGCAAATAATACAAAAAAATGATCATCCCACCCAACCAGTGAAGTGGCAAAAGACCATCATAGACGAAAAAAAACCTGAGTCGGGTTTACTTCCCGTACTTCCAACATCTTCCCCCGATGTGCAATCACAACAACATATCTCTTCATCCGGAGCTTCTTCTGATGACCAAACATCGTTCAAGAAAACGTTGGATTCGGAAACACCACCCATCACCTGAAGGCTTGTCTGGAATGGCAGGGATATGCTACTTATATATCGGCTTGTCCCCGTTGGATGCCAGTCACCACCAGGATTATCATATCTTTAGGCTCGGGGATCCTAAGCTAAACCTTCACTTGCCACTGTTCCTGGGATGGGGGACAACCCAACTTATATACCAGGTATAGCACTGCATGATGTTCCTCCCCGGATCCGACCATTTAATGAACTTCCATTTTTCGTTGCGATTCATTGGATTTCATGTTGCCACAAAACTCTACCCAAAATAAGCATCAACACACTCCCATTGAAGGAACATATGGTCAAAATGGGAACCTTTTGATCACGAAATCGCGAAGAAAAACATCACAAAGAATCAAAAGACCACCTAGCCTAAATTATGGATACTAAAAATGGTGGAAGCTTGTAGTAATTTGATTTGACTTGTTTTTTGTGGTATCCTAATCCTGCCCAAAGTCGTAGTCAAAATGAGGTGCCGCTGGTTTGGAAAAGGTACCTGCTTTCAAACATGGTCATTTTATGTCATTTTGGGTATCTATGTTAGGTTTCTGGGAGTACTTTCCTTTGAATCCTGGTTGTTTAATAGGGATCCTTATATAATGGTTTATGAAATAATCCCGATATAACTTCAATGTGGTCATTTTGGGTATCTATGTTCAATTTCCAGGGTGTAATGAAGGTTGAGGTCGGATTCCCCTCGAAAACATCCATAAAATACGGCTACCCGGCTACCAACCAGGGTTGGTAACGGCATGTCCCAACATATCGGGGCAATGTTGCCAACAAAAGCCGACTCAAAATACCTCCGACACCCTCCCGTTCCCAACTACCAGCTGCAGTATGCGCATTTTGTAGACAATATACTTACATGCTACAACAAATAATTGTACTGCATTCGAAATATATATATATATAATATAATATATAAATACATCATTACAACTATGATGTTTCTCAACGCGCTTGCAAAACACAAAAACACCAACTAACAGCCACATGAACGGTCCATCTTGGAACAAACACCTTTTTTCTCCAAGCGACAAAGACCTGTGCATTTAAAACGGCTGCTGCAGCACTGGTGCGCTTGCACCATGGTGCCTCTGCGGTAAGTTGTTTCCATCTGCGACCATCGGGTGAGGCCCAGACGTCGTTGAAGTAAACGGATTTACCTTGGCGTTGAATGAAGTCTCTTGAATACCCTGGATCTAACCCCCCCCACCTAGGATGCAATTGTGAACAAATAAAGGTTTAGGTTGGGATTCCCCTACTCAAAAACATAATCAATAATAATCCTACTGGTGATTGTTACTGGGTTGGGGGATAGATCCAATGAATACCCTGTCTAAAAACTACTGTACATAGTAAATAACCTTTTATTGCATACATGGTTGTACCTCATGAAAAACCAGTGACTACTAGTTGGAACCCCTTGTTTTGCTGAGGCACTGCATAAACTCGTCTTAGAGCTTTTTTTCACACATACAAGCCAAGGAAACTTGCATCACGAATGGTCACTTCTTGAACAGGAACATCATCTAAAATCGCGGTCAAATACTACTCACCTGTTTTCTGATCTCAAAATCGCATATAATTTACTGTGTATATATAGTTCTAGACCCTTTTTTGTGTGGGAGCTCCCAAATGTCCTATCATTTTGGAGCATGATGTAGCATGGGTCTATTCCAACACCTGCAAAAACATCTAAAAAACCTCGCTAATCAAATACTGGACACATACTGTTGATGGAAGAAATCCTCCACCACCTGGGATGTACAAAAACCTTGCAAATGATGGGATAAACTACCAACCTCAACCGGTTCGCAGGATTTCTGAACCATCAACAGTAGTGTCTACCCGTCAACAAAAACCCGCCAAACCTTCAAGGGCCCTGAGTTTGACAAAAGCGGCAGCGGCAATGGCAAGCTGACCGTCCAAAAAACTGACAATCGCATCAATCCCAAAACGCATCTTCCCATGACTTTGGGTGAAGTTTCACTACAATATTGATCAACACAAAATGTCAGGTCATTTCAAGCCCCGCTCATTCTACCCCAAAAACTTCACCACTTCATTTCATCATTTTTTTATTAAGCACTTCAGTGTTCACCATGATTTCTCCATGGCACCAATAGGACTATCCTCACCAGCCAGGAGCCACAAATGCTCCTGGAATGCGACCAAGGAATGTCCAGAACGCTTCTTCCATTCTGCATGGTCAACCAACTGTGTCCAGGTTTTGCCATCCTCAGCGTCGAGTTGAGTGGAGGCCGAAACCCTCAGAAGGATAGCCGGATCTGCTCCCGAACCACAAATTTTGCAGGGGGTTTATGCTGTTAGTTTTAGGGAGGATACCCAAAATTCCGGAAATCTGGGCATATCTTGAAGCTTTGGATGATACCAACCCTCTGTTTTTTTTTCCTACTCACGGGTGAAATTGTAGCCTTGCAAGAAGGCATTGTACCAATCTGAATTGACGATATAGTAAACAAAATGGTATTTTGGTATTTTTTGGATCGGGGGACAAAAGTCATGGAATGTTCCCGCATGTGACCATCCTTCCCAATTTTACAGTAATATTGAATCATCATCAAAAAAATATGAAAGGTTCCTTTCAGGTGTCCAAATGGTGATTTCCCATGGTTGAAAGTAAACAATCACCTTAAAGAATCCAAGATAGTTAGTTTCCATACAGACTTGCGGGTTTGCCCCTTATTTCATGATGAGGTATTTAGAACATCTTATACAGAAGCAACCAACCCAACCAGGGAGTTTTCCCATTCATTCCCGTTCAGGAAGAGATGCCTCTGTGGACCAAACATCATTCCTCAGTTGCCGCCATCCATCTTGTCAACTGTTTTTTGCAGCAAAGAGGTGATAAATGGGTGTTTCCAAAAAGAAAGGTACCCCAAAATGGATGGTGAATATAATGGAAAACCCTATTTTTTAATGGATGATTTGGGGGGAAAGCCCACCATTTTCGGAAACACTTAAATCCCTCAGAAGATTTCAATGACTAAGTCTATCAAAATCACTAAATCATATGCCCTCCTGGGAACTAACATATATATCCCCTCCCGTTTGGCACTTTTGAAGATGATCTAAGGTGGGATATGTGATCCTTCCCTGGAGGGTAAGTCCTTCACATTTCTACTTGTCAAGGTGGTTTTGGAATGAAGCACATACACCTTCTTGAGAAGCTCTTGAAAAAAACAGGCTTCTAGCGGAGGTTTGTTACTTTAAGTCGTTGACGCTTGAGCATCATAAAATCCAGTACGAATTGGTTTCAACAGAATGGATACTAACAATAACTTTTATCATCCCAAAGGGTGAATCCACATATTTGGATATATCTGGATACATAGTATAAATATCACCGTTTATCCATATATCTTATCTCCAAATATATCCACCTATCCATGTATAAATTATAGGTGAATCCTTTTGTCGACTGCTTACCTGGTGAATCCTTCTGTCTAAACGTCAAAGTGTCAGGGTCATTCTTGTAAAAACTCCCCAATCCCAATCCCACGACTTGTTTGGTCTGAAAAACATCTTAGGTTACAAATTCTTAGAAAAAACATAAAATCCCACCAGCACCCTCCAAAGGGTGGTGTTTAAACCATAAGGGGTTGCTTAATGGCATCCTAACTCCCATCCACTTGGCATTTGTTGGTGGGTCAAGGCAGAAATGGTTGGGTTGAAAAAAAAATCATCGCCCGAAGCTATCCAACTTTTGAAGGAAGTTGATCATTCCACCAAGCTTCTTCAATTTATGCATGTCATGTTCAAGCTCAAAGAAAGAGAGGGGGAGGTTGCGTGCTAGTGGCAGGTCGTCCCTCCTTTCAAATTGCAAGGCAAGAGGCAAATGCTTATAGTAATCATAGCCTTGGCTGAAATCAGTTTGAGCAGAGTTGGTTTTCTTGGCAGTTCAGCTAGCAGCTATTTGAATGATCCCTGGAAGAAGGATCAATGGTCGATGGTTAGCAAGTGGCTGCTACGCAGCAAACTTGGGTAACAGGTACCTCCACTGCCAGAAAATCGCAGCCCTTGAAAAGTTGCAAATGGCCCTGCCGGAAGAGGTTTTTTTTGTTGGAAACCAGCATTTTCATGCTTTTTCCGGTTTCCATATTAGTCCTACCCTCTCATGCTCATGCATTTTCAAGTTTTCAGCAGTTAGTTTGGGTGGTGTTTTTCTTTGAGGAACAAGGACCCCCATTCACTTTGAGGCATTTGACATGAAAGCTCATCACCAAATGGCTCCTAGAATTTGTTCCTGATGCGATATCACTAGGGGCTGTCGAATTGTGACCTTCTTCCAAGACGTGGGTACTCAAACTTCATGAACTCTCCACCAGCTCTCAGAAAAAACAAACATCCTTTTGCAACGACCCAGCTATAAATAAAACATTACAAAATCATTTTCTACAACCTGGAAAAAACATTGGAAACATAACCTGCACCTAACAAACATATCTTTTCATTTTCAATAATTGCAACAATTTTACTTAATCAAGTTTATCATCGAATTCCTTCCCACCAGCTCCTGCTTACTACCATCGCCAGGACACCACCCGTCAACACAGCGGAGCCCTTGAGCGTAGCAGCCGCCGCACGGTCTCGGGCACTCCATGGGGCGGAGGGCGCCAGTGGTTGCCATTCAACGGAGGAAACGGCAGACAAGGCCTGACATCTGATTGGCAAACATGGAAGGTGTAGATGAAGATGTTAATATCTATATAACTATCATATATATCCATGCCCTGAGACATGATGTACATCACTCTCAGTCATTGAGCGATGTTCATAGCATGCCATGTCACTATAATATATTTCACCAACATTTGTGCCTTTTACTTAGTTAAAATAACGAAGGGACCATTTCATTCAAATCAACAAACCCACCCAAACTGAACTGAATGGGAACAAAAAAAAACGTTGTTTTTGCCGTGTTCTCTTTTTGTCATTTGAGCTAGAAACCGTTCATGAATTCACCAGGAATTTTTGGCAACTGGCATTCTCCCCCCTGCAAAAAAAAAGAAACGACAGTGGAGAGCACTTTTCAAGCTGAGACACCAGTGATGCCAGTAACAGTTTTCCTTCGCAAAACGGTGCGCCGGTTTTGATGCGCTTATGTTGGCAGCCACATGTTGTTGACGGCAAAATCCAACTACACTCCCGAAAACTACTGCAACTGCCTGGACCCTTAAAATGATGGGATTGGCAAAGGAATTTCCTTTAAACTATGGGGACTTTTGGTGTCCAGATGTTGGTTTTCCAGTTTTGGTAACTAGTTGAGTGGTTGATAAAGCACTACGACTTGCACGGTTTTCGAACATCCCAAACACGACTGCTTCGTTGGGTTTCTTCTATCAAATCTATCCATGTCATGGGATATGAAACCCCAAAGTTAAAACAAACATGCACACACTGAAATGACTTAGAAAAACATGTCTCGAGAAATCCTCTGTGAATCTTCACTATGTTGATGCGGGTTGTTTTTCAAGATATCCCCAAAAGAAGAGTATAGCTTCGGTATACCCAAACAGTCACAAATGAAGGGTTTATAGGGATTCCCCCACTAAACATGGAATTTATCCTGGTGATGACTGTTGGGGGTGGGTTCCAAAGATGTTCCATGGGATGTTGAGAGCCAGGATCAATCCTGAAAGAGAACGACTGTAACCTTTCTACCGGAAAAAAAAAAAAACGTTCATTAATTACAGGGGTTTTGGGCAGGCCCCCCAAAAAGTACATGATAATACATGATGATAACATGTTTCTTTTTGTCC
Organism: Breviolum minutum Mf 1.05b.01; assembly: GCA_000507305.1. Classification (NCBI taxonomy): domain Eukaryota; class Dinophyceae; order Suessiales; family Symbiodiniaceae; genus Breviolum; species Breviolum minutum. Next base: position 12,070 of record DF244644.1, on the reverse strand, counting down.
ACCGTTGTTGCCAGCTACTGAAACTGATTGATGTGGTGAGTTTTCTTCCCTCACTGTGGCCTAAACTTCAGCCAGAAAACCGTCCAAATAACATAGAAATCCCATGCTCCAAAATGTCGTTTCCCTGGTGGATTGCTACTGTTAAACCTGGCAAAAAAAAAACACTTGAGGTACGTTGAGGTTGATATCTATCCTGTTGTTTAGGACAGGTTTAATTAATACATGCCAGGTGGTGATCAACAGGATATCTTTCATGAAACGTATCGCCTTGATGCTAATGTCAAAACTCCAAGGCCAACTTCAATGGAAAATTTGTGTACCCTGTTCCATGGGCTCTGCTGTTGCCCAACAAGGGGACATCAAAAAACCATGGGGGCCTGAGCCTGTAACAAGATCCATTAAATCCAACAACTATGTGAAATGAGTGTAAGTGACCCTCCAAGTCCAAAACGACAAGTACATGAACTCCCCCTTAGAAAAAAATACACAGTGATGATCTATAAGTAGAGCAAATGTCCCGAATTTCTGCGAGGCAAGTCGCATCCATCCATTGCCTTCCCCCCCTCTCCCCCAAGCAAAGGTCAAGTAGCTCATAGCACCCATCGCATAAAACTCAACTACAGCAGTTGTATAGAATTCGAGCTGAATTGCAACAAATCAACGCATCGACACATGACACAAGAATCATTCGCCTTACCTTCCGGACATCCCACTGGAAAATCGCATGTCGCCTGAGAGTCATCACGTCATTTTTTTCGACATTTGGAACTGGAACCAACACATTAACATACTTGGGGGAAATATATGGATGTTTCAGAAAATAGCGGTACCCCCAAATCATCCATTTTAATAGGGTTTTCCAATATACACCATCCATTTTGGGGAACCACTATTTTTGGAAACACCCATATCCACAGTGCTTCTTACCTGTTAGCATGTTTTTCCCGCTTCCCAGTAGCATGTGCACCCATTGGCACCAGTGATCTTGACTCTTTTTCATGGAACCACTCAACCACGCTCATTCAACCTCCTTCAGAAGGTGATGGAACATACACCTGTATTATCACATAAATATACAGATGTTAAAAAAAATGCAATACATATCATATCCAACTATATACATGTATGTCCCGGATGACTAGAAAGAAAAAAACACTAACAAAGCCCGAGTAGCCCTTAAAAATGACATAAATGAGGAGATTATATGAACAATATTGAAAAATGATGAATTTGTACAGCTTCGGACATTTAGCATATAGTTTAGCAGTACCCCAAACAAAAAAAAACACAATGGAATTTTCACATGAACAAATCCTTTCCTTATCATACCCCACCACTCACTCCTCATAATCAACCACATCCTTTACCCCACCGGAAAATCCCCACCGGTCCCCGGTTGCTTGCAGGTGGCCGGTGTAGTAGAAGTTGTCTTTTTAATGCCTACTGTACTGACGTCATCTGGTTGCGGTTGCTTCACTCCGCAAAATTTTCAGAACATCGGATCTAAGATCCTCTAAGTTGCGACTGCTCAGGGGCGACTGCTGTTTGCTCCCGAACCCTCATCTGGACCACCAAAAAAATAACACATGGCCCTGAGGGTGTCAACGGTGTCGTATGTGAAATGCGATTTTGTTGGCCGTTGCCAAGCTGGATGCGATCCAAACAAGAGTCAAAGGCATCTTTCAGCTTCAATTTTACAGCCACAAAGAAACGAGAGCAGCTCAACCCTTTAAAGAAACACATTCCAACATTTGAAGGGGCAACTGTTCAGTTGCAACTCGAAAAACTTCCAGGTTTCACATGCAGCGAAACATGGTTCCGCCATAGCATAGAGATTTAGGGGTCCCAACCCTTCATTACGTCCGGGGTCCCAACGATCCGATGCAAAAATCCAGCAAGGTTTTTTTTGAGGTGTTCCAAGAAAGTTGACGGACTGCACAATTCAAGACTTTTCTGGTTGGTGGTTGAACCAACCCATCTGAAAAGTATTGGTCAAAATGGGAATCTTCCCCAAGTGTAGATGACATAAAAAGGAAAACCACCACCTAGTTTTAAGATGTTTTCAGTGTTATTGCTGCACAAAAAAACCGACCAAACTGTATAGCTGCTGCCTATCATGGCATCATGGCATGGCAAACGAACAAACGAACATCCAACATCGCATAGCTGGCGATACGGCGATACATGCATCGAGGGGAGAGGTCTGATGGTCTGGGACAGTGCATGGATGAAATCTGTACTTGCGGTGGCGACAAAAACCAAAAAACAAGCAACCTTGAAGCGAGAACTTCTTTGCACATCATCATTTGGTAGACAAGGATGTGATGAATGTATATAATATAGACATATATAGACAATGGTTCATTTATGTAGATTTGGTGCATAAGGTTAGTATAATAGGTAAAACATGGTAAAACATATCTCCCTTTCCAAATTCCCGATATGTCATGATATCTTAAGAAAGATCCCTAGACTTAGATAGACGGAAAAAACGACCAAAAACTCACAGTATCGGTCCTGTACCCAGGCCACGTCCACCCAAAACCGAACTCTGAACGACCCGAATTCGTTCAGCGCTTTTAACGCCGAGGTCCAACAACTCCGAGCTTTCCAACTGGAGGGAGTTGGGATTCTTCACACGAAGTTTGGGTCATCTTCTCCACACCATTTGAACAAACAAAAAGGAACCCAAAAATCACCGCAAAATTCAAAAACTAGGTTGGTGGTTGAACCAACCCATCTGAACAAATATGCTCGTCAAATTGGAAATCTTCCTGAAGTGAGGGTGAAAATAAAACACATTTGAAACCACCACCCAAAATAGGATAGATAGATGATAGAAAGCAATAATCAGCCCAAAGAGCTTCACGTTTGGGTTCCATGTGAGAAACACGAGACGTTATCTTCCTCACAAACATCTTGTGTTTTCAATGCCCTTGATTGAAAATGTGAACTTGCAAAGATAGGATCAGATCTACCAAAAGAAGTTGAAAGTTCCAACGATTGATTTGGAATCATGACGAACCAAGTGACTCCAATTTGACCTTGGGATCCTCAGTGGATGTCACTCAACCTTCTTAAAAGGGTCACTTCAGCATCCCACAAAGATCACACAGAGTTGCCAGTTACGGCTATAGAAATTGTTCTAATGGACCTGACCTGCAAGAAGTTGCATAAACTGACACGTGTTGATTCTTTCCATTGCAAGCTGTGGAGTTTTTGGACGGCGTGCGCTTTCGATCGTTGCCATTGCGCGCATCCAAATCACAGGTTTCCGGTAAGCTTCCCAGAGATTCTATCATTTACCTAGCTAAAGATGTGATTCACATGGAAATCACAGGTACTGTTTTTCTTGGGAAAACTTATGGAGAGCTATGTAGCCTATATTGGCTATATCCCGCATGCTCCATGTAGGGAATATCTACCTGAATCCTCCAAGGGTCTGAAATTTGAGCCCCTTAATCACCAAAACAGACCTGGGGGCTGAAATTTGACACCCTTGGATGATATTTTTTGCTTGCATTTCGAAATTGAATGTAATTAGCCATTTTTTTCACCATAATGTAGGTAAATACACCATATATAGATCCTACAGTCTGTGCTTCGTCGACTGATGCGAGGCTTTCAGAAGCTGTGACTGATGCGTCTTAGCTGTTTGTCAGGTTCCGACCCCGGCCCTGCAGGGATTTGATGGCCATGGTCGGACCATGGCAAGAGCCAGCAAATTTCGCGAAAAATGGGGGCGAAACCATGGGATTCGTTGATGATATGTTTTTTTTTTGGCGGGGGGGGTGTGACTCCCAAAAATTGGGTGAATATAAATATACGTATATATATATATATATACATATGGTGACTTTTTTCCAAGAAAAAAGTGTGACGACTTTGTGTATATATAGACAAATGGGTATGAAAAAACAACGGTAACACTCTCCGAAAATAAAAAACTACAGTATAAGTATCACATCAGAAACAAATTATTAATCTTGCATGCCCACCACATGTTCAAGTCCTTTTGTTTAGCACATTTGACATGCAGCCTTGAGAGAACCACAATAACATCCAGAAGGCAGCAGCAAATGTTTAACTTTAATATTGAGTTTAATATCTGTCAATCAAAAGAAATACAGCCATTGGAAAAACAACTTGCAATCTGTCTAGTGACAAGTTGAAAGATCACAAAGATCTTCTAACATCGCGGGTACACTTAGGACAAGTGGTCCTCTCATTGCACTTGAGCAACAAGGTGTTTTGCAGCTAAATGATATACAACTTGTTGCATTTTCTGCTGCCATGCAGCATATATTACAATACGCCAAATTTCTGGAGGCAACCTTGGCAATTAATCCATTGAAAACACTTCATACAGGTGACACAACCCTATCTCTTGTGAACAGAGTCTGGACATGAAGAACAAATGAGCAGCCACCAAAACCCCTATTCTTTGCTGTCTATTGAGATTATACCTTCCATCTATAGAAGGTTTATAAAACCCATTAGAGGGATCCCTATCAGCAACAAACGAGCATAATGGAATGTAGGAAGGGTTTTCATTACTGCTCCAATGACAATACATATCGTCATGCTGCCATGCAAACTTTTGATGACGTTTTGGTTCCAAAAACATCTGTGGCAGTCAAATGGCAAATGTATCAAAATGACTGATTTTGAAAGATACCTTTGCTCACACAAAGTGGCCGGAAATTTTATTTGCTTCATTCATATACCACTGTTGGTTACAACAAAAGGTGCGGAAATCAAACCAATTCCGAAAAAACTTATGACAAAATCTTAAACACCAAAATTAGTTTATAAAATGAGTCCTGGTTAAGGCATTTTATAAAGGGATAGAGGTTAACTTTCTATAAGGGATTGGTCCTGGGGGATCCAATGACATCACTGTCTCTCTTCCTTTTTTGGTCTGTGGTCCGAAAATGGTCGGAGCTGGTTTTCAACGGAGTCAACGCTGGAAATTGGGATTTGCTGCCGGTCTCACTTCGAGAATGCGGATTCTAGGCTTATTCTATACAGCTGAAACATGACCCACTCCCTGAAACTAAGAGCTCGCGCACCTGAAAATAGGCCACAAAAAAAAGCATCAAATAGAAACGTAACTAATTGCTTCTGACTGCGGTTTCCTGAGCTGACCCCAACTTTCAGGATCCATAGGCACATGAAGCACTTCAGAACTTGACTATGAACCCTATGGAGAACCCAAAATGAAGTGCGAATGAGCAGCATCCCAGAAATCAAGCATTCAACCCTTAACCATCCGCTGGTTGTTTTTGGTAAAACGTCTGGTCAGTGGTGGAATCGCAAGTCATCAGCTGGCTCTCAATATGTCTGCATTTGCACATGTATATGACATATCTGTGTCATTGTGCATCTGTCCTCTTATCCTGGTTCCTCTCTAAAAATTAAAACACTTCAAACTAAAGCTCTTTAGTGGGAACTCGGATGCCCCTATGTCTGTTCACCTCCCTTAAAACATCTTTCCAACCAGCAGCTGTCACCAGTGCAACTTTTCAATCACTTGACACAGTGTACAATTCATCCCTGCAAACTAATGGCTGGAACCTGAAAATAGCTCCATTGGAAAAGAACAAGCTTCGACCCAAACCACCAGTTTTTGGGTTCCATGTTGATTTTCGGGAGGGTATTTCCTGTGAAGATATTCAACTTCAAACCTCGAAAGGCTGGACATTCTATAGATTAATTCTATCTAGACGTATCGAAAACAAAAGGATTTGTCAATGCAAAGAGAGAAACATATCGTCATACAAAATCGTCATACGGAAATATATCTTCATGTCTTTGTTGCAACCCCAACCCACTTACAAATGCAACATTCTTTCCAAATGTGTGGATTGCAAGGCCCCCAAAAGAAAAACATACACAACTAATGGGTGTTTATAAAAGGGGACTATACTGAGGTTACTAAACCAATTCCATCCTATTCCTTCCAGTAGAGCGTTACTATCAACACTCACGCCAATGGCTACGAGTTTGATCCGCCTGCGACGTTGCGGTCATCCACCCCCCCATCTGCAAAACTCATTGCACCGACACACGGGGCACGTCGAGATCAGCGAGCAGCGCCCCACATCTGCATTTCTCGCTGTCCGGGACGTGTTTCACGTCTCAAGTTGGGTCCCAACGACTGGAAATCTGATTGGAGATGACTGCCGCCCAAGAGATAGAGTGATAGAAATCTGTGGTTTTTAACATTGAGAAATGCAAAAAAACAAATATAAATTCAAACAAAAAGGAGATCCAAATGTACAAATTTACTTGGATATATGTAAATACTGAAGACTTGGAAGTGTAGGTCACAACATTTTCCGGAACATGTTTTTTTTCCGATGGCCATGTTCCAGCCACCGAAACAGACTTTCCTCGGGCCTTCAGTCGCTATCCTCAACACAGCTCTCTGGGAGCATGTTTCGTGTGAAGGTCTATCATTTCGTCGACTTTCCCCTCCAAAAATGATGAAACATCCACATGCAACCTTAATGCTCGCCCTTTTTTCCATGGTGATATTTGGTGATGCTTGTGGTTTGGAATGATTCATGATCCACTTGTAAAATGATGTAAAATGATTTGAAATCAAACATCGAAAAATATTACGTTTCATTGAATTGGGACTGAGCAAATTCAAACCCAGTACCCGAGATTTACACCCAAGCATATACTACTAACTACTAACTCACTCGTTTTGAGTTTTTTTTGGGGGTGGACACCTTGAAAAACTTGAGCTCCCCAATTTGATCGTGGTATTTAAAAAGACAAGTGCTCTCCCAAAACACCACTGGTTTCGCTTATATAACAATCATACTGTGCCTGGTTTTGGCTGATTCATGAACTCATCAATCAATTTATCAGACAGGCCCTGTGCTACGATCCCAGGTCCTCCTACTTTCCATGTCTTATCCATGATGTTGGGGTACCCAGGACTGGACAAGTACGTGGACAAACCATGTGTGGCTTATTTTCTGCGAAGAGTTAATCTAGTTGGTGGTTGAACCAACCCATTTGAAACATATTAGTCAATTTGAATCATTTCCTCACTAGTTGGTGGTTTCAACCCAGTTGAAACATATTAGTCTATTTGGATCATTTCCCCCGGTAGGGGTGAACATAAAAAATGCTTGAAACCACCACCAAGCACAGGGGGATTCCACAAGAGTTGACCTCAATTTTGGTGTCAACCCGGGTGGTTCTTTATTGCGGGGAGAGCTTTAGAAATTGGACCAAAATTTCACCACCACCCCATCGTTCCAACATTGCTGGCGTTTACCAATAAATGTGACTCATAAGTTCTTGATTCCCAAAGCATGAATGATTGAAATACTACAGAAATCCAACAAAATTTGGCCATTTTTCTTGGTACCAATTGTTTATATCTATAATCATCCTAAAAAACCAAAACCTACCCGATTTTTTTGTTTAAATCCTCACACGCCAAAAAAAAACAACCGGGTCCGCTATTGTGTGGAAGTGAACTCACGGCACGCCTCCGGCTATGCCTCTGATCCTTCCGCAGATTCCTCAGATCCTTCCACAGGTTCCTCCCTGCGGGGGGGACCATAGGCTCCTCCTGGCAAGGCGAGAAGGTAGGCCAGGTAGGCCCGGATCGCCGATCGTTATGGAGTGACAAGGGCCCTAAATAAATGGCCTTATTAAATCCAATAGGTGACTGGGGTGATAACACCTATCTGGTTGGTGGTTTCAACCCATTTGAAAAATATTAGTCAAAATGGATCATTTCCCCAGGTAGGGGTGAAAATAAAAAATATTTGAAACCACCTAGCTATAAATGAAGTTATAACCTTACTTATAACTGAAACCGGGGCCCACCTTGTAGGAATCTAAGGGAAATTGCCACGCCGGCCAAGAATTTCCGGGGATTGAAGAAAGTTTAAACACTTCAGTTTTCCCTACTTAAGTATGTATGTCCCCAAAAATGGACGACATGGTTGGCCATTGGCTGAGGATATGTACCAGAAGTCTGACTTGCAAATGGCTCTAAACAAATTAATCATTTAATTAGTAAATGTACTTCCAATTGCTGTACAGGGTGATTTGCATTGCTTTATTGGCTGACTGGAGGGTATGTCAAGATATGCTTAAAACGTATTCATCCAACCATGGAATTGTAGAATCAACGAATCCCCCATGAAAAATAATCTAAACTTGCAGATTTTGGGTACATCCTTTGTTTTCCAGGATGGTTAGATAATGTTCGATATGGACTGTGGATAATTTTCCCATGTCACGTCGGATAGGGTATGTCAGGGTGTCATCTGTGTGTCTCCACCACTATCATAAAGTTGAGCCGTGCTTATTCTGACTTAAAGACACACGGATTGGATCTGACTTCTTTTTTGGCAAAAACACCCTGGAAAATTCACATTTGATGAACCCAAAGTCAATGGGAGGTGGATGGTGAAAAGATGATGTTCCGGATTTCAAAGTTGGTAATTTTTAGGTTCCAGTTGTTAATTTTCCAGGGATGTATGTTTTTTTTTCTTCAGCTGCCAGGGTTGATGGGACAAAAACTTGTGATGAAGACGAGCAACTCACACGATCGCATGTTTCAAACTATGCCAGAATTTGTTCCAGCTGAATATATAAACATGCCCAAAAACCATGGCCACAATATCACAGAAAGATCACAATTGTTTACACATTGGTCATGAAAAATATCTGGGATTATGGGATCCTTAAATTTCAAGGATCCTATGTAGATACACATCACTGCTGGAAATCTGTCTGGAATGAGGCAACCGGGCATGGAATGCTGAGTTTCAGGAGCACCCCAACCCATTAAACTGGATGTTAGGTCAGTGCATGTAGACGTGTTTCGTAAGGATGGTTGAAGATTGAAGATGTTCATCTAAAAATAGGATAACATAGATTTATTCACCCCTCTTGATGGTTCATGTCAAATCTGCAACATTGAACAGGAACAAACTATGAACATGTCCTACCAAAATACCACAAGAGGCATCACATCTTATTTTACATGCAGGTTTGAAAGTACACAACACATCAACTTCCATATGTTCGAGCCAATTTCTTCTAAATCTGGCTGCAAGTAAACTACAATCATCCACCAACCCGAACCAATAGGCAACACTTGCATTTCCACGACCAGTTGTCGATTTGAGACGTCCTTTTTGGGCGGCACGAACTCCAGCATAGGCGCTTTCATGGGTATCACGGATGTCAGCTGCAAATGACACTTCCTAGGTTGAAAAATGACATTAAAAAACTAAAGATGTAGCCTTCCGGCAACTAACATATCCCCACCCAAGGTGTGTTTGAAGATGATGTTTCTTTTCCCAAGGTGGAATATGTTAGTTCCCTGGAGGGTAGCTTTGAAGGAAACTGCTACAAAAAATGATCATGTAGTTAGAGACCCCCTCGCCCGTTTTTAGTCTATGGCTAGCCCACCTATCTATAGGTGGTTTTTGGGTAGCCTAGTCCCAAAAATCTATCTTAAGGGCTAAAGGGGCGAGGGTAGGTTGATAGAAAAATAGTAAGTATTGTATAAGGTAATCTAGGTAGTAAAATTTATGATATTTTTATGCAGGGTTTCCCCATGAAAATTTGTAGGGTTTCCCCATGAAAATTTGTAGGGTTTCCCCATGAAAATTTGCAGGGTTTTCCCTACAAAAAAGTTGAAAAAGGTTTTCTATACCACAGTTCTTGCTAATGTATTCAAATCCAGTGCTTCTTGAAACTCTCTAATTTCTGCAGGGTAAATGCCCCAAAATTCCTCACCACACAGCCCCACCAAAGACAACCTCTGGTCATCAACCTGCCGGCGAAGTGCAAAAAAAACCAGGTTTTAAAATGGAATGAGTCCCTTACAAACTTCAAATGCAAGTATTTCACTACAAGTGATGCAAGGCAGTTTTTTTGACACAAAGGGTGGCTTCAGTTCAAGGTGCAAAAGATGGCTTTCCTTCATTGGTTTGCATCGCTTCTCTGGCAAAGTGATTTTCCAAGCATTACTGGGTGGAAAAATGGTTTCCTAAAAATGGTTTTTGAAGCAAATTTTGGATGGAAAATGGCTTTCCGGAAAAGGGTTTTCCAAGCATTACTGGGTGGAAAATGGCTTTCCACAAGGGGTTTTTCATGATGGAAGCGATGCATTTTGAAAAGCTCTACGCTTACAAGTCAGACATCTCGTTGTGCTCCAAGATTTCCTTCCTCTTACGAACATCACGGATAAACTGATTGTGGTCAAACTTCTTATCTCCGGCATAGGACAAGATGTAGAAGTGAAGGAACAACTGCTGGAAAGAGCCTTTTAAGTCATCCATCACCTTTTGGGCGTCAGTAATCTCCTTGAACTCGGGGAAAAAAATGTGGAGCATCTTGTTGAACTCGCTCTCGCTCATTTTCTGCTTGAAATCCTCGGTAGCTTCAATGATGGCATCAATGTCCCTGACATTCATTTTGGCAATGGTCATTGACAGGTAGTTCTCGGTATCCAAAGCCATCAATGATTGAAGTTTCTGTCCACAACGTGTAATCAAATCCTGACTTGGTGGGACTGTCTTAGACAATTTCTTGACACTCTCGGCAATGTTGGCTTTGGACAGTGCAACCTTGGTCTCTTTCTTGATGCCCTTGCCCCCGCCAGAGCCACGAACTCCAAACTCAATGCTGGAAGTGGAACCTAGATATGACTTGACCCTAGACCTGTTGAAAGACTTGTCAAGGGATACCACTGGAGGAATGCGTGTTCCATCAGATTTGATGGTCAAAGCTCCAGCCAAAACCATCCACTTCCTCTGGTTTGTTGAAACAGCCGGCAATCCAAAGGTTTCCATAATCTTCTTTTTCATCCCACCAATGGTCTCACCAGAGCCAAAGCAGACCTTGATGGTTCGGTTGCCTTCAACATCCTTTGCATATACAGCAAAGCCTTCAATATACTGGAAGTATGCGAGTTCCGTCTTGGTCTTTTTCTGCAATTCCTTCAATGTCTCTTGAAGTTGGAACAACTCAAGGCGGTCTTCTGGGATTGGACTGTTCTGCCAATTGTTGGCAATGACAATGCCTTGAGCCTCAACAATCAAAGAAAGACGCTTCACCTCCTCAAGTAGGATAGGACACTTGGCGCATCCATCAACCACCACAGGTTCTGGAGTTGGGTCATTATCTCCACTGTCATCACCATCATCGTCGTCATCCTCGTCATCCTCGCCAGATGACCCATTCCCTGAAGAGCCACCTTGCTCTTCATCACCCCCACCAGCACCGCCGGCACCACCATCACCAGAGCCACTGGGGATGTCAGGGTTGAAGGAACCACCAATGGACTTCGTAAATTGCTCCATTGTCATACCATCAGATGGCTTGGGCTTGTAGCCATCAGGGTAGGAATCTGGTAAACGAGTATCGTCATCTCTGGTTCTCTCAATCTCAAAGTCATCTGGTAAACGAGTATCGTCATCTCTGGTTCTCTCAATCTCAAAGTCGGGACGTCCAGCCATTGAAAAAGAAACAACACTATGGACGATACACAAATTGCTTGGGCTAAAAAACGCAAAAAACGGATTTGATGTATCTTGTCTTTCAAAGTCAAGCTCTGCAAACTGTCAGGCAAGGGTACTGTCCAAACTCTGGTTGAAATCATGACAAAAGTCAAGCTCTGCAGACTGTTTGGCAAGGTCATCCCACCCACCAAAAATCTCGCCTCCACTTCGTGGAGATTGATGACCAGCCATTCTGGGCTTCGCACCTCACGGGTGCTTTTGTTTTTTTTTTTTTGTAAGTGGTTGAAAAAAAAACTTAAAACCCTACAACGGAAAACCCTTCCTAAAACCCTCCTAGAAACCCCCCTAAAGACCCTACAACCCTAAAAACCTTACAACCCTAAAAACCCTACAACAGAAAACCCTTCCTAGAAACTCTAACCCTAGAAACTTACTCCTAACCTATGAGAAGGACAGTCCCCACCCCCTAAGTATTGTATAAAGGTCGTCCTGCGTAGTAATTTTCATATAATTATATCTACAAAATAATTATATGAAAACACTAATCAAATAATACA
>DF244643.1:1796-25616 GCA_000507305.1 Breviolum minutum Mf 1.05b.01 | reverse complement strand
GTACGAATCGATTACTTTACGAATCGATTACTTTACGAATCGATTACTTTACGAATCTATTACTTTACGAATCTGTTACTTTACGAATCTATTACTTTACGAATCTATTACTTTACGAATCTATTACTTTACGAATCTATTACTTTACGAATCTATTACTTTACGAATCTATTACTTTACGAATCTATTACTTTGAGCATTTTTAAAAGTTCGTAACTCGGAAGTTTCGCATCCAAACTTCCTTTGATTAGCAATATTTTGCGATATGTTTTTTCCATTAACAGAATAACATTTCCGTTTGAGCGAACAACGGGAAACCGTTAAAACCAAAACCTCGTGCTTTGTTGCAAGCTACGATGGGCGGATCGGAGCGCCACAAAATTGGAATTCATGACCATCACCACCGTCCTTGTCCCACCCGTGGAGGTCGGTGTTTTGATGTTCCTTGTGACCCCCTTTCGTATGCTGTTGTGAAATCTGAAATTTGGAAGCCGTGTTTATTTGCTCCCTTTAAGGATCCATGAATACTGGTAAGCGGCTGACTCTGGGTTTGAATCCTGACTCCCTGGAAAACATCCTCGGCATCGGGGTCCTTTCACCATCCAATAGTATGCCCAGCAATGCCTCTTCGCAAATCGCTCGAGCTACGTGAACGTCCACGGCGGCCAAACAATCATCGAGGAGAACTAGCTCCACTTTGGCCACCAGGCAACCTCCAAAGCTTCCAGGTAAGCAAGAAGTTGAAGAGCAAAAGTGGATGTTTCAAACATTGAATACTAGTACCTAAAAAAAATGAAACTACTGTGAGACCTTTATTTATCGGCCAGATATCTGTTGATACCTCTCGAGCTTATGTTGCTTGACATGAGTTGCTGCAGAAAATGATAGTCTTTCCTACTCCTGGTACTCCTACTCCTACTACTACTGCTACTTGCACTCGTACTCCTACTCCTCCTTCTCCGCCACAACCACGAAAAAAAAACTATACGCTGTCTGTCTTCAATTGCCTTTTTTCCTCTATATGCATGTTGCTACCCATACACCAGCCAGCACAATTTGCATCTCTACCGTGTACAACCTACTCCGACGCCAGGCAGCGGTACAAGATCTGCGCCAAGCCCAACCTGCCAAGAACTGGGCACCCAAAACAGCCTCTTGGGTGGTCATTGGTGATTCACAAAAATGCCCGAAAACATACCGGCTCCACTCCATCTTTGGTATGTTGCCAAACTAAATATTTAAGGAAGCTGTTGGTGTACCACCCGTTTTCCCATCTCTGATCTTGACAAGCCCAACCTGGCACGTTGTCCGCCAGATAAGGTGGTGCCTCTAGCCCCCACAGGGTGGGCATCGCCCTTCCAAACCCTCAAATCCGGTAGAAGTTGTGCAGCACGCACTGCACGCCTGGAATCGCGAGGGCTGCATGGATGCTTTTAGGGGGACGGTTGTGTCCACACTTTATGACACTGAGCAAATCTTAGGCCCCTGACGTTCAGCGGTTATTTTCTGATTCTTGTATGGTTGGCTGATGTTTGTGAAAGATCTGCCGTGCTTGGTTTTCACTCACTTCCAGCCGTTTCAAGCACACTGGCATTGAAAGATTGCAAACACCGCGTAACACCAAAAAACATCATCATGATCATCATCCTCCTCGTAGTCGTCATCATCATCGTCGTCATCATCATCATCATCATCATCATCATCATCATCATCATCATCATCATCATCATCATCATCATCATCATCATCATCATCTCCGTCCGACAAATCCAAATCAAAAACTTTCACAAAGTACATTTCACCTGATCAGGACCCATCCAATACATCATACTCGTTTTGATGGCAAGGGACCAATAAGATTTCTCCTCAAAGGGAAGATCTTGAATCACAGCATCCCTCACCGTGCCACTACGGATCCAAGGGGACTGTGCCAAGTATGCGATGCCTGACACATGGAAACCGCAGCTATCAACCAATCAATGTTTATGCAACTTCATGTCAAATTGACTCTGAGATTCGCCGGCTCCAAAACATAGAAATCTGATTGAAATGAAGTTCCTTCCTTCGGATGTGCAACCAAAAGATCTGCCAATTCAGACCACGTAGAACTTATGGTGCTTCATCCACCCATCTTTTTCACAAGAAATCAGCAGAAGCACAAACACCATCAAGCTGAATCAAGTTATATCAGTAAGATAGATTATCTGTATATCATTTTCGGAATCATTTTCCGAAGCACGGAAAGCACGTTCGACATCATCAAGTTACATGGCCCCCCAAAGGCTGCTCACCTGAAGGCAACTTCACCAAACCGGTGCTCTTCATCTCTCCAAGCATGGCTAGGAGAAGGGAGGACTTGCCTGAGGCCACTCGACCACAAACAGCCACCAGCTGACCTCCGAGCACACATCCACAACACAAGAATTCAGTGACATGGATGAAAGGCAAGGTCTCCTGCATGGCTGAGTACAAGAATTGATGTTTCATTTTCTTGAACTTCTATTGACTTTAAACTGTGAATTTGGATTCCAAAGCATAGTTGCTTATTGTGAGATGTTCCTTTCTTGTCGAGGTTGAAGGTCACTACACAGCTAGCAGCTAGATGCTGCTAAGCCCGAGATCAGTTGTTTGACAAATTCTTAGATCAAAGAGCTCAACAGGTACAGGTCGTTTTTGTATCTTGCAATGCAAAAACATGTCTGACGTGGTGGGCGGCCCTCTGTGCCCTCCCTCGCAATAATCAAAAGAAACATGCCTTTTTTCGTGCCAAACCTTTTTTTTGGAAACGCCCCGATATGTTAAAACAGCTTAGCTCCGTGTGGCATTTCAAATTTCAAAACCCAGAATTTGCACCTGGCTCCAGCATCAGATCCACCTTCAAGTTGCTGCTGACGCCGTGAGAAAAAGTACCACTGACGCGCATCTCCTCACCTTTGGTGCTGGCTCCATTGTGGTCAACGTCATCCAAAAGGTCCTTCTGATAAATATCAAACTGGCCTCGAGCGTTGCAGTGAGCAAGGGGACAAGATTGCTAAAATTACTGTAAAAGGGAGTTTGCTCACCAAGGCATTTTCAAGTTTGACCGCCAAATCAAAGATCCAAGGTGTTTTTGTTCCTTCGCTTTTACAAACCCTGTTCTTTCACAAGACATTGACATCTGTCACGCTAATGCAGTCATTGACCAGTCACTGGCATTCACAAAGGCATTCAGCCGTCGAAAGGCAGTCAATCCATCTACGACGGCAGAGAAACCCATAGCCACTCCACCCAGTGGGGCACGGGACAAGCCCACCGTGGTGAAAATGAAGAAGACCTTCTCTGCAGAGAGTTCTTTGCCCTGCAGGTGCATCCTGAGTCAAGGCAATGAAGAATGTGACTCAAAATGAAGACTGTGGCAGGGGTTGGTGGGTGGAATTTCATTCCCCACACAGGCATCATAAGCGTTTTTATTGTTAAGGCCTAGCATCATGAGGAGCACCGCCAGCATGGCAAAGGAAGGAGAGATGTATAAGAGTGCACTACTAAAAGCTCTGATGCCCAAGTATATCCAAGCATAGTGAAGTTCTTTCTGTCGGATCTCCTGGCCAGGATTTGTTGAGCCATTCAAAATCCGTGCTAGGGTGCTTTGGAAGTCTGCCAAAAAGGGTCTACCACAAACTCAGGGTGCAAAATATCTCTGGATTTCCCTCCCTATGGCCACTTTCCAACCAAAATCGTCCTCCACTCTGGTCTGCAATGGTTCGGTCCATCCGTACATCTTCAAGACCTTCACCGCCTGTGAAGTGCATCTGAGAAAAAAAAAACGTCAGGCGCGGCGCAGTACTTCGATAAACCCTTTATTAGGGGTTTTGTGCCTAATACTTTCAGTTCTCTTACCGTAAATCTCTGCCAGTTCCAATTCGATTTGCGGTGGCATTGGAGGAACCACGATGGACACACGACTCCACATGGCCATGGGCCAAGGGGGAAAACGGAGAAACATGGAGAAACTCCAGCAGGTCCGCTCTTTACAGAACTCGTCAACTTTTGATGTCTTCAAATGTATGCCTTCAATGTTACACACTTTCTCATGCTGAAACGCTTTCGATGAAACTGAAACAGCATAAGTGCGGTGTAAACATGATAAAATCTATTGAAATCTCATGAAAAGAAACAAGCAAAAACGAGCCTATAAGATTCATCGAATCGAATGTGAAGAAAACGTTAAACAACCAACTTGACTCAACTCACCCTGGGGCTCCAAACATCCAGAATCTCGGCCATCAAAGAAATGCGCAAATCACTGCACCTGTGGGGCTGTGAAGCTAAAGTTCCCATCAACTTGGGGTGCTATGAATGAGCAAAGAAGCTTCAAAAAACATCTAGTGTTCAGTCAAGTTCCGTCTGTTCCATGTTCATTTTCCAAAATCAACAAATCCAAAATCATCATACATTCGAAGCCATGTAGAGTTCACTCCTTTCAGTCACCAATTGTTGAAGTTGCGACAAGGAATCCTCAACTCAGGAACTCACTGCTGCATCCTTCGTCTGGCTGGCCATGCACAACGGCTCAAGGCCGTCTGTAGTATTACCTAGCAGGACAGTTCTCTACCAAATCTGCTTCACTGATCGTTTTCACGATTTTTGAACGGAAAAGAGCCGTTTACCGTTGACCTCACTGTCGGAATTTCTGAAATGGATTCACCCATCTGTTGGTCTTTTCCGAGGGGAAATCTTCCTACTGTTGATGGATTGTTGATATAGACAAAACATGACAAAACCTTGTAACGAATAGCCGAATAGGTTCTTTGCTACATCAACGGGCAAGCCCAATTTCTTCCATCGTAGCTGTACCATTCCCTCACATCAAGGCATCAAGCTGCCGTCAACAGCAAGACGCCGATGGCGGCAGTTGCAACAGCGAGCCCCTCGTACACCGTCCTGGCTGCAGCCAACCGTCTAGCCATTCTGCTTCAGAATGATCAGTTCAATCCATATCCATCATCATCATCATCATCATCATCATCATCATCATCATCATCATCATCATCATCATCATCATCATCATGTGATTAGATGGAAGAGAAGAAAAGAACTTGGGCAGAACCCCATTCAACAAATTGGGATGTGGAAACACCAGAGCAGTGTTGCACAAAATAGAACAGCAGGGTGAAATTGCGGACACAGCCTACCCTGCTTCCATTTGGCTTAACACTAATCCAAAACCTCTAAAGCCAAGAGGCAAATAAACAAAGGACACTGTTGTCACCACCAGTGCCTCAGTTCTCCAATGGTAGCAGAGCACCAGGGAAACCTCATGCCCCTTCTCACCATTCCTTTCCAAGACGCCACATAGATCAAATGATTCAGCTGAGCAAAGATGTAAAGCCTTTCCGTGTCAACCTGCACCGAGCGTTTGCATCTTCATCACACTGGGGCTTGGTAGATGTGTCCTGAAGCCTCGAGGCCTTGTGGTGATCTGAAGTGAAAGCTTTAAAGCCATGAAAGGAAAAGCTCGCTATCAAAAACTTCAAATCACATATATACTCACACAAGTTCCATCGTTTTCCTCGGTAAAGGTTCTTGCAGTGCCGCGCCTGCAACAAGTTCAAGGCTGCATCTCTGCTGGAATCTTGAATTCGAAGCTGCAGTGTGCGGCGAAAAACCTGGGAAGTTTGGCGTGAAGCTCCAGAGAATATTTTAGACCACAGTTTTTGCAACCTTTTGAAATGGCTGCCACACTGTCCCTTTGTTTGCAGGAAACACCTTCAGTTTGCGCAAATATGCGCCAATGGTATATAAATTTCTGAAAGATCACAGCTAAAGCTTGGAATCTGTCAGCAAAAACCAAACGGAATATCATGGGAATTGATGTCTTGCACCCGGAAGTACATCTGTGGATGATTGCCATCATCTTTTAGGAAAAACCGCTCAGCAACAGACCCATCCAACAGAGAGATGTTTGTCTTTCAGCTACGTCCAGCAAAGGGACCATCATGGCAGCTGACGAACGCAACTCGCAGCCAAGACGTGTTGTTTGCTGATACCACTGGCAAGCAGAATTGCAGTTCACCAAATAGCCTTAGCAGTGAAATTGTTGAACAGCTGAATAGCCACTGGACTGGATTAACAGGAAACCAATATCATTAGAAGCCTATCCAGTTTTCATACCACTTTCATGTTCCTACCTGGTTAATTCCAGTTAGATACTGTATTCACTTCCCGCCATGATGGCCAAGGTACTGCCCACCAGCAAGAATGACCACATGAGGCCCTCGGGTTTGTCTGCCCAAGTAATGGTATCTGGCCACAACAGAAGGAGCAAAGCCATGAAGCTGATATGAAAAACCCCAGGGAAACCTCAGCTTTGTTGGTTTCCTGCGTTTAAAAGTGACTACTTTGACATCATAAATAAATAGCTCATCCAACATTGGATGTAATGCCGTCCCTGGCCATCCCGGCCTTCTGTCCACACCAACCACAGGAAAAGGCGATCTGTCAGGTAGGGCACCATCGAGAGGCTGGCGAGCCAGAAACTGAAGGTGAAGAGAATGTAGATGTATCCTTCACCCAGGCTACAGGTAGCTTCGGGATGTTTCTGGTGAATGGTTTCTGGCTGAGTGTTTTGGAAACATCTACTGTAATGAAATATCCTGACACCAGTTCTACTACCTTGACGTAAGTGAATGACGCCTGGGTTTGAGCCTAAGAAGAGACGGCTAATGCTTCTATCCAGCGGGGCAACGTACTTAAACTAGACAGTGCAAAAAATTATCAAGATCTATAGCTTTAAACATCACCTACACGTACATCTAAGTACATTATATTAACTATATTACATTATTGCAATACAGTTAGACTGTAGAAACAATATTGTCACAACGCAGAATAAGCATCATTGACTTGTAAACTTTCAGACCGCAAGTCTGAAATTTACTGTGATATATCCTAGCAGTGCAGAAAAAAATCCGAGCCCTCTTGAGGTGGAGGCTCCCATCATAAGAAACCCTGGTTGCGGATGTTTTCAAAAAATATATACTTCAGAATAGGAGCTTCCATGTCGGCAAAACCACAAATTCAGGATCATTGTATAGTATACATAAACCCCCGATTCCAAAACCAAAATGAACACACTAGTTTTTTTCCGGAAAAGCAAGAACACCAAGGATCTCCAGCCATAGGTGCGCATTAGCACACGGAAGAGCGTTGTAGATCCAGCAGAAATGTTTGGTTGCCAACAATCATCCAGAAACTCTGCCTTCAAAGGTCTTGGAATCCTGAGCTATTAGGCTACGGCATGGGACCTTCCTGGGTTTTTGAGACGAAAATGAACCCATTAAGCAATCAACTTTTTGGGGAATAGTAACATGCTGATTGGAAGTCCTGATCCCAACACGTTGGTTCAAGCTAAATTTGCAGGATCTGCAAGTCCCGAAAATAAAACTGGGTTTCCACTGGCCTTTCAAGGATACGAAGTCAAATGGTTCTCAAATATATTGAAATATACTATATACATGTCTTCTCTTAAAACAGCAAAGATAGCCATGGCACTCATAGATGTCTGCTTCTTGCAGAGGCTGTCGTGCACCTTTTCTCAGCAAAGGCCATAGCCACAGCAGCCAAAAGCCTCTTGTTGTCCAAGTCGGTTGCGCCAAACAAACGTGCAAAAAATCAACCTTCTGAACCACATCTGATTTTCAAAAAAAACTGGAGAATGAACTCAGATAAATGACACATCAAATAATAGATAGTGATCTCACTGCCAGAGTCCCTTGACTCAAAAACAGCCAAACTGAAAAGCTCGAAGGAAAGTGAATAAGGAAATAAGCATCCAAGTCTGGTAAACTACATATCCGGCCCTCCCAGTCTTTCCGAAGATCCGAAAGATCCAGACAGATTCGAGACCGGAAGATCCAAATCCCAGGCTAGCAACGGCTGGGGAATGAGGCCACGTCTGCTGGATGCTTCGACATGGCAAATCAGCAAAATTGACGTTGCATCACTGATTCTTTCTGCAGCAAGCATGATGTCATTTTTTGTTAGGCTATTGTCAATCGTCTTGTCAGGTCTTTGTGACTGGTGAACTTGTACATATTTTTGTGTTTTCGGATGGGACAGCATCTCCTGTCTCGATGTTTTATTGTGCTTCTTGCGCATTAGGGTCTTTGGCTTGACCAAGCTGGGCCGCAGGAACGAAGGTTGTTTCCCTTCCCATGGACCCCTGCAAGGTGCAAACCGCTCTAGTGTATGGTGAAAATGAAAAGCTTTATGGATGATGAACCCCATATGTCCATTGCAGATAGATGATGTGTCATTCGTGTTTGCCTGTTTCCTCCGTAGATGATGATTTGAAGGAGCCCTACCATTTGAATCCCGGAAACTACCCGCCACCGGCTAGCGAAATCTGAATTTGGAGCCACCACTTTTCTCCTCTACGTCAGGCGGCCACTGTCACCACGCTTGGCCTTACCACACCTTACCATGCCGCGGCATAGCTTTAAAATGATAACTCTCAAGATATCTCGGAATCAACATGGAGTTGTTTCATTTTGATTCATGATGTTCATGTGTAAAGATTGTCTTGCTGCAAACGTCATCTTTCAGAACCCCTAAACCCTTCTTTGCCACCTGCAAATCTGTAAATATTAAAATCGTTGTGGGGTGTCTGTGGATATACAATCAAGCATATGTAAGTTTTCCAGTCGTGCCCCGGCTTGGAACACAATTCATGGTGAATAGCAATATTTCACCAACCGACACAAAACCCAAAACTGACGTTTCGACTTACACAAAGTACAGGATATCTTGTTGCCAGGTCTGTTACACTTCACCACACGCCTTCACCGCCTCCGCACTCTGCCAAGGTGCGATCTTCCAACATCCATCCTGACCTTGCCAAGCAACAAATTCAAGGCCCCCACATCGACTTGAACTAAGGAGTTTCCAAAATTTACCCAGCTTCAAAATATATATCCCATCATCATGTGGCTGTTTCTTGCCCAAAACCCTCACCTCAACTCCTCCAAGACTTGCCCCGACGTCACGTTGTCCACCGATCGCTGAGAGGCAGCTTCGTGGAGCTGAGGATCAAAGGTCTTCCCTACGGCCTGGCCGTCGGCGTGACGGGGCCCACTCCTGTTGAAGTAGAAATAAATTGAAAATAGTAAATTAGATTGTGCAGATTGAATATGCAATGCTTCATCAGGATGAAATGATCCTGTTTGAGAGGATTAAAGTACTCCTGTTAGGGGTGGTTGCAAGGTATGGCAAGGAAGTCTACCACAGATTTTTGGCACAACTTTGGCATCACATCCCTTGCACCCCCACAGATTACAACATGTTGCTACTCGGAGCAAGTAATATCAAACCTTCAAATCATTTCTTGTGATTGATGAATCTGAAGGGGAAACCATGTTAATGTGATGATGTTGGGATAAATCATCTCAAGAAGCATCCTCAGGTGACATTGTCAGATATTGAAGCAAACCCCACATCTAGCAACGACGCGAAGATGGTGCCTCAATTCTTTGGAAACCTAAGGACATCAACCTGGCTGTTGGTCCAATCTCCGACTCTCAGCATGGTTGAGGAAACGTCTGGGAAAACTAAACGGTGAAATAGTACAGTAAAATACAGTAAATGTATGGTCAATTTATTTCATCTTATGGTCGGTATAGCAATGTGTTCAAAGTTCGAATGCAAAGTTTCAACAG
Organism: Breviolum minutum Mf 1.05b.01; assembly: GCA_000507305.1. Taxonomy (NCBI): domain Eukaryota; class Dinophyceae; order Suessiales; family Symbiodiniaceae; genus Breviolum; species Breviolum minutum. Next base: position 15,924 of record DF244643.1, on the reverse strand, counting down.
CCCAACACTGCAATGACTATTTCTGCTTCCTTTCCATCGAAACAAATTTCTTGCCTCGATTCAAACTTCTTGCTCAGCGTTTCCAAAGTGGATGAGCCGCCCGTGCCAGCATCTAGGCTTGCACCCCGTTCCAAATCATCTAGGATGTCCAGCAACTCTGTTACGACCGCCACTTTGGTGTCCGCAGCCAGGTTGCGATTCACTTCTTGCAATCCTTTGCCGGTCTACTTTTTCAGAGAGGGACACTACATTTGAACTCTTCAATGTGTCAATAAAAAACAGTTGAAGGCACAAGCAACGAAGAGGGGAAGCAAATTCGAAATTAGTAAGAAGAGAGGAGAAATACCAAATAAATAAAGACAAAGCAAAAGACAAAGCGAAGGGGTGCTATCAAAGAAATAAAGAATACCTTTCAGATAAAAAGACTGGAAAAGGTGGAATGTCCAATCTGCAAGTCTTTTGTATTCAAACTATTTGCCCACACACGTTCAGTCTAAAAGCGCCATTCAGTCAATGAAGGGCAACCACAAATGATATTGATAAACTCTGAGATCTGATTATTGAAAAACTCTGACTATTTCATCAAATACATTTTCTTATGAGGCATTCCTCGATTGCTGGCATGGTATGTTTCTTTATGTTTTGACAGATTAAATTTGCTACTGATCAACCTTTTACAGTGTGGACACTCATAAGCCTGATGGAGTTTATCTGGACACAAATCAGGGTCGAGTCTAAACGCTTTCTTCGCTCTCCCCTCTTCATTCCGTCTACTGTATTACTTTTGGAGGTGTTTGGCTCTTGTTACGCATCTCTCATTTCACTTGACAACCTGTCAAGTAAGCTATCATAAATTTCAGTTTTTAATCCATCAACTACCATAGAACGGAACATATTGTTCTAACTTTGCACAAAGGACATTGGATCAAGACTGATCTTAACATAACCGCAGCATAAACACCATAAAATGTTACACACTCCGACAAAACTATGAATTTCTCTAAAACCCAAACTCAACAAGGGAACCAACGACTGAAGAACAGACGAGACTAATAAATGACAGAAGTCGATAATATTTGGTGAAAAGCTCACCCATCGTGTCTTGGTCTTGCGCTCTCCGCACCACCCGGAAGACACGTGGATGCTCCACGCACATTTGCAGCCAACAAAGGGAAGGCACCAACGCCGCAAGGTAAAGGAAGCCACCTTTATGCAAGTCGTTTTGCTGGAACCAAAAGAAAGTCAATTTTGTTCGTGAGATTGGTTCCTCCAATGAAAAAAAGGACCAAACTTTAGGTTGAAGGAGCAAATGTTGTTTCCAGATTCTCCCAGCTTTCCAGAAGTGTCATGATTCAAGGAAGGGACGAACCAACAAAACGCAGCCTCCATAGCGCTTTCTTGAAGTTATCGGCCACATGGCGTTCCACGGTTTCTCCACTGTTGGGATAGTGTCAACCCCTTTAGTTCATAAACTTAAACTAAAACTAGACATGCAAAAACACAAACCTTTTTGCAACCACTTCTGGGGTTACAGTTAGAGGTGGCCTCGCCTGCCTTTGGTCAGGGCTAGCCCATCTATGTATAAGGGTTTTTTACCCTAAACTTTACATAGGCCAAAGGTAGGCAAGGCCTACCTAATAGAAAAATAGTAAGTATTGTATAAGGGTCGTCCTGTGTAGAAAAATAAATGTTATAATACGTAGTAAGCGTATTATAACATTTAATCTAATGACTTGAATGGCAATGACCCCACTGAAAAGTGGGTAATGCCACTGAAAAGTGGTGGTGCTGAAATACGCACAAGTCATTACCATTCAATTCATCTATTCAAAGTCAGCCGTGCTATTCAAATAGTCTTTGTTGGGTTTGTTTTTGCTAGTGTATGCTTTTACAGGTTCATTAGGAAACTTAAAAACAGGACAACTAGAAAACTTATATTCATAGTCATATTTTTTGTATTTAAGATTTTCATATATGTATCTTATAGTTTTGTTGATAGTATTTATAGTAATGGATGGGTCTCTACAATATTTTTTGCAATGATTGTCAAAACCTTCCTTACTATATATGTGTCCCTTTTTTAGAAAATCTAGTTTAGAGTGTAAAAAGCTAGATAGGTTATTATTATATCCAAATTTCTTTTCTATGTCCTTTACTGTAGGTATATCATATAGCAAGAAAAACACATCAAGTGTTTTCATTCTACGTTTCTCTTCCTTTATTTTATCTTCAAAATTCATTATCTCCCACTCTAATCCTTCATAATCAGCGCCTTCACAAATAGCACCAAGAGTATCATCATCAAAATGTCTTATAAGTTCAATAGCGGTATCTGGTAATATACTCTGTTTCAATGCTATCTTTATATTGTCATATTTACTACTACTGTGGTAAAATATGCTTTTAAACTCTCTTATCATATCATTTGCGTCAATGACATCCAAGAATTCATTGATGATTTCATTCTGCTCGTCCAAGGTATAACACATCATATATCTACTATATATAGGTAATATTTCTTTAAGTAATTTTTCTAAAGAAAGTATTTTTTTAAATAAATGATATTTTTTGTAGTAAAATATCATTTATTGTTGTTTATTTCTTCTTATCCCTTTCCTCCTTTACCTCCTTTACTAATTTCCTAATCTGTTTTATACCATACTCTTTAGGGTATCCATCTATTATGTTCCTCACTCTTTCTAGTCCTATATGTCGTTCAATTTGTTCATCTGTCATATCTCTAAATTGTTGCTTGTATTCTTCTTCGTATTCCTTATTTGTATGAATAGAATTCATCATATATCTACTATATATAGGTAATATTTCTTTAAGTATTTTTTCTAAAGAAATCATTTTTAAAATACCTATTTACAACTACAATTACATCTGCGACAGTAGGGCACTATATTATCTAATGTATGGGATTCTTCATTATTTACCCTTTGCGCGGTGAGATTGCTCATAATACCTCCCCTATTGATATCTATAGTGAAGCCACATCCGCAGTAATTACAGCTATTAGTGATGTTTTTCAAAAACCACTCTGTATTTACATATCCTTCTTTAGGTATTTGTCTCCCCCCCTTCCTGTCCTGTAGTCTGTAGCTTTCAATCTTCCTATTGAAATAGCTCATTATCAACTTCTGGTTGAAGTCATCACTAGTGTCCCTACTATATTTAAAAAACTTTACCTTACTTAAATCCCTACACCTTGTTAGTGCAGTAAAAAGCCACTCTGGATAATTTTTTACTAAAAAATGATTATAATCAAATATTGTAATCTCACTATCCACACTGCATCCCTGAGCAGAGTGCGCAGTAGAACAAGAAGCAAAGATAAAAGATGACCTAGCCTTATCTAATGGCAATGGATGGAGCTTTCCATCCTTGACATTTTTCAGGTAATGCTCCATCTAAAATTTTAACAATATCATATTGAAAATTTACATTGAAAATGTGTTTGTCAACAGTAGTGTATTCTCGGCATATAAGCCTCTCACCTATTTCATATTCACTAGTTCTATTTTCCATCTCCCTTATTTTAGATGATACATTCTTACAGGTATTGTTTAGAAATGCTATGTTAAAAGGGCTTGATGTGATATCATCAGTAAATCTAAATCCATACTTTTTAACTAACCCATCTACGGATATCTTATTTACAAAGATATCATTTTTAATGTTATGAAGCTTATCTCTATCCTCATCAGTATACAATCTCTTACATACCTTTAGCAGTATGTGATGTTCAAAGATGTTATCAATTATGCTATCAACATATGGCTCATAATCTTTAGTGTTAGTTATGGGCTGGACACTCTTCAATTGCGTGCAGTCACCTGTAGCTACTATGATTTTACTGTCCTTATTTTTTTCTACAAAGCGCTTGATTTTCCAATATACACTTAACCCACTAAAATAAATCTCATCAAATACTATCACATCATACTCACTGTAATCAAAGGGCTCTACATATGCATCTCCGAAAGATATACCAAAAAACTTATTCACTGTCATAGCTTCACCTTCAAACTCTTGCAGTAATCGGTTGGTAGGACAGACGAAGACAACCTTATACCCTAGTTCAGCCATCCTTTTGCATATATAGCTCTTACCTGTTCCAGGCACTGTCCCTCTAGTCATTACCTGTCTTTTTTCTATAATTTTTTCTATTATAGCGTCAGTATGATACTCATCATTAACTTCAATCTCTTCACTTTTGTAAGTGGGTATTTCTATAAGTTTATTCTCTACAAACTTGTATTCATCAGTGGGTAGTTTTATATCATCACACTTGCTCACTCTCCAGCCACCTACATCATTATGAAAGTCTAACACCTCCCTAGCCTTTGCCTCATCCTTACTTTCAATAGTATAAGCATCAGTTTTAACACTATATACCTTTACCTTTGCATCTCTTAATTTCCACCAAGCTTCCCACATAGTGAAGTTATGATATTGTAAGAGTATTTCTTTAATCCACCTATAGCCATTTTTCAGTTGTGCCTTGTCCTTCAAGTTTAGGATGTAGTATGACTGTAACTCATCCTCATATGAATTTACTGTAGTTGAAAATTTTGCTTCATCCCTTTCCTCCTCAATAGTTTCCTTAACATAACTCAACTTATGAACTCTACCCCCATAATCAGTTTGATTAGACACAGCCTCTCTTAAGTTTTTATATATTACACTTTTGTTGCTTGTTGAGCCCCCCTTCTCTAACAATCCGTAATTAACATTACCAATGAGTTTTTTAATATACTTGTCCTCATCCGCATCATTTTCATCAATAGTGGTGTCCCAGAGTTCACCCACTATACCTTTATAATCAACCTTGTGTATGAATGATGGCTCCTTATAATATAAAATGTCAATTTTATTCATAACCCTTTCGGGTAGTTTTTTCAAAATCTGTCCTGTGATAAGGTTATATTGTTTATTAAAAAGTATGCGAGTAGGATTGATAAATATTGAAGGGCATAAATACTTGACCTTTATGTAATACATAGTCAGCTCGTGATGATTATCAATATTGAATGTATTATCGCAAGCCTTCCACACATCAAACTGATTAAACACAATAATCTTATTAATGTCCATAAAGGCTTTAGTGAATGCCTTACATATATCAAGTTCTATGATGTCCTTTGGTATACTTTTCTGTTCATATATCAAGCCTAGTGGCGCTATTGTCCTAGCATCATCCAGTATAGCTATATCAATGTCATTGTAATGAGATTTATGAATAGGATTAAATAAGGACTTATTAAACTTAAACATTGCTTCATTCATTTTGTTATATGTTATTTCATCTCTCACTGTTATGCATCCATCCGGAGATGATTTAACTAAATTCTGGGTTTTGATTATGTATTTTACCTTTTGAAGTCTTAACCTCATCTCTGTGATAATACCTGCTTGAAAAGTGATTTTAGGCTCATAACCACTAGCAATGACTTTAAAGAATAGCTCGTGTAGGTTGTTAAGCTCTGGGACTAAGTAGACTTCCTTCTCATCCTTATTGAGCTTCAATTTTAATATATCATCTATATCCTTAATCATCCTGTATTTTGGCGGTGCTTCCTTTTCATTTATGTAGTAGTCAGTGGTAGCCTTAACTACTAGGGATGTTGATGATTGATTTTGCTGGACGCTTTTAATATCATAGTTTAAGGCATAGATGTGATTGTTCTTAACCATTGCGTAGAGTGTTTTGATATTGTGGTTTCTTTTTGGTGGGTCATATTTATAAACTAGATGTGAGAAAAAGTTATATACTCTTACTTGTAAGTTATATTCTTCAAATACCTTTTGCATCTCTTGAATGGATGCTCCTCTCTGACTAAAGTCATCTCTACCTATGATTTCAATAACCTTTTCCCTTGTTAATCTCTTGCGAGTTCTTTCATTCATTATTGTATCGGCATAGTAGTCAGTCAATAGGTTAATCCAACATTCATTGTGTATATAGTGTCCTTTACTAATAGCTTCCTTTAATGTATCAGCATTCTGTGCTATAGGTGTATGGACATACCTATGATAAACAGATACATTAACAGAATCTCTTAAATTTTCAGTGATGATGTTGTATTTTTCTCCATCATCACCTACAAGTTCTACATCAGTAATTTTTATAGCACTAACTGGATTAGGATAACCATAATTCTCAAAGACATTAAGCCACGAATTAAATTCTTCATCACTCTTTAAAAGTTCTATTATTTCTGTGTATTCTGGGTTTATGGTTTCATTTGCATCATCCTCCCTAGATAAGTATCTAAATACTCTTTTATTTATAGCCTCTCTATTGGGAAACTCATTGGCTTTAATAGTTGCACTGTGAAGGTCAAAATTTATAAGGTAATATGCAAGTCCATTAGCTCTAAATGCAGGTTTCTGTTTTCTTTCTTCAGGATTACCTCTTTGATAAAGATAAAAGCTTACTAAATAAGTGTTTTTCTTTTTTCTCTTCTTTGTTTCAGCCATCCTTTGGTTTAATGGTTGTTTCTCCTTGTGTTCTTTAATACTGTCCTTGTATTTTTGAAATGCTTTATCATAAACTTTCTTGTTAGATGATGTTAATCCCTTTATTAAATTTTCAGCAGTAGCTATGTTTGAAATCTTCCTCTCACCATACAGTTTTATGATTTCATCTATTCTTTTTACATTAGCTTTAGTAGCTTCTTCAATATTTTTAGCCTTTAGCCTCCTTAACTGATTAACATTGCTAGCAATAAACTTGTTCATACTAAACTATAGATTAATTATATATGTCATTATTTCTTTAAGTGTTTTTTAAAGAAATCATTTTCAAAGAAATCATATGAGCTTCAAACTTTTAATATCTCATTGCGTAAGTAGCCTCTAGTCAATCCTTCTAGATAAAAATAGCTTTGTCCTAGCTTCTTCTCAATCTTTTCCACTGTATAAGTTTCTTGACCCCAGTTGCTACTGCGTTCTTTTTCAGTTATAGCTTTCTTCCTATATATCTTGACTTTATCGCCTGTTGATATCTCCGGATACTTTCGGGTTTTAGTCGCTTGTAATGTCATATTAACTTTAGCTTTTAGATTGTCTTTTTGTTTTGTAGCCTGCTTAGGCGTCATCTTGATACTTGAGTGTATCATCTTGTCATTGTATGTCAAAAGTATTTCGAGATTATAATCTATCCACTGGATATTTTCCTTACCTTTCTTTTCATCTGCTTCAACTCGCTTGTATAACATATCTTTGTAAGTTCTGATGGCTCGCTCTGAAAAATTTGGATGCCCCCTAGTCCTGTGATGTGCTATGCCTTGTTCTTTCAGATAATCTTGTATAGCTTGAGTGTTTAGAGCTGTCTCGTCATCTGTGTAGAGTAATTCGGGCTTACCATTCATTTTTTTTAATGCTTCCATCATACCCGATGCTATATCACCCTCGCCCTTACTTGAAATAGGGATTACTACCATATATTTAGTAAAGATGTCTATCATCAACAAACCCACTCTAAACTTTTGCTTTTCTAAATCATTGATGAAAAACAAATCCATCTGAAACTCATAGAATGGGTGCGGTGGTATAAATGAATTCTGCCCCCTTAACTGCTTCTTCTGCTCTACATTCTTTCTAAAAAACTCTTCAACGTCCTTCATAGTTATGGTTTTATCTTTCTCCTTTGCATCTCTTAATGTTGTTTGTTTGGAGCCGTAGCCACTTCTGTCAAAATAGATTTTTCCTATAATATCTTGTTTAGAACTCATTATTATAAACAAGATATTATATTATTTATTCTTATTTACAGCCAATATCATCATTTTTGTGTCTTCATATTTTTTTGGTTTCCCCCTTATGCTTTCTTCTTCTGATTTATCGTCATCTTTTAATTCAAGTGCTCCGTTCTTAATCATTTCATCTATCTTTTTTCTTCTATAGCGTCTCATTGTGTTTGCCCTTTTCTTATCCATAAAATCTTTATCCTGCTTTCTCTTTTGATAGTATAGTCTGCTGTATATCGCTAATTGTTCTTTAACTTGTTCTAAAGTTAAATCTTCAGGATTAATTTCCATTATATATAATTAATTATATATATCATTTTTTCTTTAGATAACTTTCATAAGAATGTTATTTTTTTCTAGGAGTTGTTTTAGCGCTACTCGCTGGTGTAGATGAAGGTGTAATACTTCTACTTCTACTGGCTCCTCTTTCTAAAAGCCTATTTCCTAAATCACTACTACTACTACTATCGCGACTACGACTTGCATCACTAGCAATGTGTGGGTCATCTACTGAACTAGAAGAAGCTTCAACTTCTTCAACTTCTTCAACTTCTTCAACTTCTTCTTCATCTTGTAGATTGTTGATATCATACTCCGGTGGAGATGTAGCATTCCATAAGAATTGAGCAACTTGTGCTGTCGTCAATGCTGTAGATAATGAAGCCTCTAACGCAAACTCTGCTAGTCTAAATCCTCTTTTTATGTTTCTATTGACTGCCCCATCATCATTATCATCGTCCTTACTTGATGTATTTTTGGGTTCAAACTCTCTTATAATCAATGAATTAACTTGTGTCTGTTTATCATTCTTAAAGCTTTTGTCAAACCCTTTCAGTATGTAGCTAGCATTTCTATCCATTTTGTTTAGGTCATCATATGTATCAGTTTCTTTGTCGCTTATTTGTATTGATTTTGTTTGTGTAAAATTATTTCTTATGTCTGGGTATTGTGTAGCTTGGTCGCGAAGCTCGCGAGCCTCTGGTGAGACTCCATCTTCTTTTATGGGCTCTAAATGTAAATACTTCAGATAATGTAGCATATTGTCGTCGTCATCTACTCTTTTTATTTTCTTTAATCTATTTTTTGTCAAAAACATTATTAATAATAATTAGATATTATTATTAACAATTACGCTTCAACTGGTCTGTTAGAAATATTATTAATGTATTTATCATATATCTTTGCTTTGTAGTCTTCAGACAGTTTTCGTAATAAGCTTGCTCTTTTTCTTCCGCTTCTTTCATTGCTTATTTCACCTGTTATTGCTTGGTAGTTATCCATATCATCATCTGAAATGATACCATTCCTATTCAAAGCTCCATATATTTCATTGAGTATATTGAAGTTATTGAAATCTGTTGCTATCTGTTCAGGTGTTAGATAACTGTATTTCATCAATACATTTGATACACGTTTTATTTCTCCATCTGTTGCATTTGGATTATTAAATCGTAATGAATTTACTATTAATTCTTCATTGTTTGCTCTTGCAGTTAACATCTCTTCATCTGGTATCAACTCCTCCTCTTCTTCTTGTTGTTGTCTTGATGGAATGGGTAATACCGGAAATACTGAACCACTTGCTGGTGATGGTATCATATTGAAGATAGGAGTTAAGCTTTCACTGATAAAACCCTGAAGCACTGGTAGTCTTGATTGTTTTGATAGTTCTTGTGCTTGTGCTTCTCCTGTTTGTTGGTGTCTGTCTCTTAATCGTGCTTCTCTTCGTTGTAAGTCTGCTTGAAGTCCTGCTGACAATGTATCTCTGCCTTCACCTTCCATAGGTGTTATACTGCTTGATGTATCTGATGAAGATTGTTGTCTATGTCTTTCTAAATGATAAGTCCCTCTGCTTTGTCTAACGTTTTGTCTTAATAGTAAGTCTTGCACTTGTCTTTGTAATATTCTTTGTTGTTGTTCCTTTAATACTTCTAGATGGTCTAAGCCATCAAAGAATGAACCTTCATTAGATGCCTTGAAGAATGTAGCGTCTCTATTGGGTAATGGGTTTGCTAGTGCTTCATTTTCTTTTATTAAACCTATCACCTCATTGTAAGTAGGGCGTCGTCTCAACCCTAAATAACTAAATTTATTAACATTTTCTAAAACCGCTGTCATATATAATATTATTTAGATAAAATAATATTATTTATGTAAATTCTAATTTTTTAAGTTGCTCAATCCGCTTCTTCATATGCTCCTTAGAACTGTCTAGTATGTTAGGTCTGTCTAACTCATTTTCTAACCTTTCCTTTTCATTACGATAATTTGCTCTTGCTATACTTTCCTTATAGTCTTTTAATTTCATCAGTAGTGTGTCTCGCGAGTTTCTTATGTTTGCTTGATGATGAAGATGGTCTAGATATCTTGTATCCATCATATCAAACGGACTAAAGCTTTTAGGTGATATGTGAAGATGTTGTCTTTTGTTGTTGTTCTTCTTCTTGCTAGTATACATAATCTATATATTAATATTTAGATTTTAATCGTATAATATTGCTCCATCAGAACGCAATTCAACAATAGCATCGGAGACTAAATGAACAAACAATTCTTCAATGCCTTCTATATTATAATCACGTCCTTGAGTTTTTCCTTCAGTCAGTTTAAGTTTAAAAGTCATTAAGCTTCCCATCTTAGTATTAACTCCTGTAAAGCTTACACCTTCATTTGCGTGCATCTTTTCAAAGGACATCCCTATTATGTATTTATTCTCACGATATTGACGATATGAAAAGCTTAAACTTTCCTGCTCTGGGTTCATATAATGAATAGCTTGACGTAAATAGTAGAAAGTCTCACTTAGAGACTGTGCTTCGAACTCAGGATACTTGACTGATTGAATTTGCATTTGGTGTGATAACTGTCTTGTATGGTCTGCAAAACCCTTACCTTGTAAAGCATCAGTATCTGCTGCGCCTACATCGTTGATTTCTCCATTAATCATAGGATTGTAGAAATAATTCCATCTTTTATAAACATAATTATCTGGTAAATATCTATTACGCAATTCACCTGTCCTTGGAGAGCGGTATAGTGTAATGAATGCACCTGATAATTTAGAAGCTGATTTCACGATATTCATCGTTATTTCTCCCGCATTTGGGTCAAATGTTTGAGTTATAGTGTGATACATAGGGAAATACATTTTTAATGAATTACCAGATAAGATATGAGATGAGATATTATTAGCTACTGTATTATCTAAACTAACTACTTCAGCTCTAATCAACAAATTATTGAGTTCCCACAACACGGATGTATTACCTTCCGTGAAATAATAACCTTCTTTGTCAGTTTGTGTTGCTGTGGGTGTTCCTTGAAGAGGCACAACTACAGGTAAAGTGCCATCGCTCACAATCGTCCATTCCAATTCAAGGCTTCCTAGCCTTAACGGTAAATAATACTTACCTCCATGTCCTACTATACCACAGCAAGGCTTATGACTAAAACGAGCTTTACCATTAGCACCCGGAATACCACATAAACTATGTCTAGTATATCGTTTGTCTATTCGCCCCCATTCATTATGGTCTCCATTCATAAACACACTAACAACACCTCTTGGGTCTGCTACTGTCCCTGCACCATTTGTTTTACCAGAATTTGCCGCGGCACCATCTGTGACTACACTATCAGCCTGTAGAAACACATCTAAACCATTAGCATAGTCGTGGTAATCGCATCCCATCTAGGATTAGCACTACTTTCTATATCATCCATATCACGAACATCTTTAGATTGAAAGCAGTTAAACAATTCGCAGTGGCGAGCATACTCTATAATATCCTGACATTGCTGACCGGCTAGTGTCAGTCTATACCTTGACATAAATGCGTGTAATCCACCCAGTGGACGAAGAAATTTTGCTCTATCACCATCTGTATTTTGTAATGTAGCAAATACACGAATGCTAGACAAATCCAAAAATTGATTGTCATCTCCGCTAATTAAAAAACGGATTTGCTTATTACCAGCATTAGGAGCATAAACATTAGAGCCACTAGGGAAGTAATTTACTAAACGTCGGTTAGTTACATATTGTGCTGTCTCTGGCAATCCAAAGTTTAAACTATTGACCATAACATCGGAACTTTCAGCAATAATATTGTCCATAACTTATATATTTCATTTTAGAAATTTTTATTTTTTCTTTTTCTTTTTTTGTGGTGGTATAAAAGCCATATCTTTATTTTTTAAATCTTTATTTTTTATACTTTTTATATTCATTATACTATTTTCTTTAGTTTCGACAAGCTCTTTTATAGCATTATAATCTTTTGCGGGCTCATTCATCGCCTTTTCTAGTTTGTCATAACTAGATTTAATTTTCACAAGAGTCTGGTTTGTGTTCATCCTTCTGTTGTAAAACATTATTACTATCACAGTGATTTTTTTCAATTTGATTTATTATATCTTTTAACCTTCCGTCATTAGTTAATACTTCAAATATTTTTTCTATTTGTTCCATTCTCTTGTTTGCTTGATTGATATTTTCTTCAACTAATTTAACTCTTCCTAACCTACAACCCATATATATAAATATTTAGATATTTATTTATCTATCATTAGGACGGATACCATTACTTATGTCAGTGCCTGCATTGATAGCAAACCTGCCATTACCTTCAAATGTTTTAAATGTATGAGCCACCAATGGGTTCCACTCATCTATGTCCTGAGTTTCTGCGTATCCATCTAGTGCTGATACTAAATCTCCTTTGTTGCGATAGTCTAATCTGTGAGGGTTTTGTTTCCCATGTCTCTTCTTCTTGATTGCTGGTGTAGCGTAAGTTGTTGTAGCAAATTTTGTGGGTTGTTCCTGATTAATTTTATTTATCACTGCTGATGCAAGGCTGTGTCCAACTAGTCTATCTACTTCTGGAGATTTTTTTATCATTTCCATTGCATCTTTGTATTTTTGTGTGTTGTGTGCATTTCTGGTAGGTAGTAATAGTAAATCATCATATATATCTTGATTAATATCACCATCTTTTCCACCAGTGCCTGATATGTAAAGGGTAGAGCCTGTCTTATACAATCCCGTAGGATTACTATAAGCTTGACTTAATCCCCATCGGTCTTCTATCTTCTCTTTGTTTGCTACATTGCGTTCTTCTGCGTATAATGTTCTGTTTTGTTTAAAATGGTCATTGAGATTTCGTGCAAAATTGTTCATTCTGTTGTTCCAGTTTTCATTCTTTTCATTGAAGTCTTCCATAAACATTTCTTTACCCTGATTTAACATCAATGTAGCCGTAGCTTTACCAAATTTTCTTGCTAATATTTTCATTTCATCTCTTGTCAGTATTTGTCCTAGTGTTTCACCACCCATTACTCTTTCTAAAACCTCTCTACCAAACTCTCTACCTACTTGCCTACCTGCTTGAGTTAAGGCTACTCGTCCAACATTACCAATAAACGGTATCATCAGTTTATATATTAATGATATAAATTATTTTCTAGAAATAGTTATATGAGTAGTAAAGGTTTAACTTACAAAAAAATATTTGTTGATTCGAAGTATAGATTACCACAGTCTAATAGTAGTAGTGATTTCTCAATAGAACTAAATGAAAATTTAGAATTACCTGAAGGGACACGACTGCACATAACAGACATATCATTGCCTGCTTCGTGGAAAACTACTGAAGTAGGCTTCTACGAATATATGTATGTGATGATATTTGATAACTCTGATGTGTTTGTAAAAAACTTTAGAATTTATTTAGGTAATAAGATTTATTTTGCCGAGCAACTTACATTTGACATACATGCGGGGCTAAACAGCAACACAGAAGATTTAAACAGTGGGGGTATATTCAACTATGCATATTCATCAGCTACTAGAACAGTAGAATTTAGTATTAAGGATGGACTAAACTATAAGGTAAAAATACCTACCGATGATGAATTAAGTAATTATGTCGGAAACACTTGGAATACTACACAAGCAAGTTATGACAGTAAAAATATCTTATCAATAAACTATTTGTTAAGCAACTATGTCCCTAGCAATCCCTTAACAGTATGGAACTCATCCTATTTAAACCTAGTGCCATTTAGATACTTATTTATTTCTAGCCCAGAACTATCCGATTATAAATATAGTGCTCCTAATACCTATTCTAGTAGTATTATTAAAAAGGTTTTAATCACACAACAGCTAGGGGGTATCATTAACGATGCGGGTGCTAGTTTAAATGAGGACTACATAGATGTAGGTAATAGAAATATGAAACGAATATCATTTAAAATAACAGATGAGACGGGTAAAGTGATGAACTTATACAATCTGAACATACAATTTGCTCTATTATTAAGTCATCCATCTTATTGAAAATAAAAATCATAACAGCAAGCAACAATAA